>JBAMYA010053790.1:0-30994 GCA_037176975.1 Arrhamphus sclerolepis | reverse complement strand
ATAGGATAGTGAGAAACGTAATTTCGATTCCTTTGTATGTCAAGCACATGTGAAGAAATTGACAAATAAAACTGACTGACTGACTGACTATTAGTCTCATGGAAGACCAAAAGACAGCCTACTGTCCACATGTGAGGCAGAGTACATGGCACTAGCTGCTACTATACAGGAGTTCTTGCAACAATTGTTATTTAACATGGATGGTCTTGATTGTGTAGCTAAGGTCTATGAGGACAATCAGTGTACCATATCCTTAGCCAAAAACCCTGTATACAGGCAAAGATGTAAGCACATTGATATTGAATATCACTATATGAGATCAGTTGTAAATACAGGAAAGGTTGTTCTGGATTATTGTCCAACTAATGATATGGTTGCAGACGTACTAACCAAGCCAGCAACAAAGGTCAGGTTGAAGACGTATGAAATGTTTATGTTTGGTGTATCAACAATGTGTTTGGGTTGAAACGTTAACAGAGACTGAGGGAGACCCAAATGTGAGCAAGTGGGGGTGTTGACATCATGAATGTTGTTTTGTGTTCTAGTGCTGTCATTTGTTATATATTTCTGTTTTTCTATTGGTTTAATGTGTGTTATGTCATGTGACAATTTAATGCATCTGTGTGAAAATTAAAGGTTTGTGCTCCTACAAACAAATGGGGAACCACACAAAGTCAATATATGTGTCATGCATGTCATGTTTAACGCTGTGTCATGAGTCTGTTAACATCTGCAACCAATCAGATATCTTTCTTGTTTCAGCCAATCATAAGAACGTACCCCACGTGGGAAATGATTTGCTCATAAGCCAATCACATTTTACCATTCCAACAGCACTATCCCAGACAGCACACATACATCTGGCCGCTATTGGCCAGTACATCAGTCTTTAATTATAACACCTGATAAACATCAGCTGAAGAGGTGGATCATTTCAGTTATTTTCCCAGATCATCAAACCTGTGGGCTCCGTCGGAGTTGGGTCGGCCCATTGCAGTTGGCACAGCCCAGACAGCACCATTGACTGTATAGCACACATACACTTTGCTGACGTCAGCCAGATAAAAAAAAATGTTTTATTGGCCAAACGGTGCATGGAGAGCATTTATTCATTGGCAAGATATCACCCAAATGTTGGTCCAAAATACAAGAATACCGATGTTTCAACCATAGTCCACTTTAGTGCAACATGTGTGCTGAAGTAGCATTAGCTTAACAGGTTGAGTAATAGTCTATCACTTCGTAAGTTGTGGTTTTGATTTCAACCCCCCCTTTTTTTTTTTAAGAGCAAGTTTATAAACATCGGTCCATGGTATTCTTGTATTTTGAACCGACATCTGGGCAATATCTTGGCCAATAAAACATTTTTTTATCTGGCTGAAGTCAGTAAAATGTATGTGTGCCATGCAGTCATTGGTGCTGTCTGGGATGCGCCAACAGCAGTGGACTGACCCAACTCTGGCCGAGCCCAGATGATCTGGGAAAATAACTGAAAAGATCCACCTCTTCAGCCGATGTTTGTCAGATGTTATGATTATGGCCAATATCGGCCAGATGTATGTGTGCTGTCTGGGATAGCGCTGTTTGAATGATTTAATGTGACTGGCTTATGAGCAAATCATTCCCCACGTGGGGTGCATTCTTCTGATTGAATGAAACAAGGAAGATATCTGATTGCAGATCATTCCATGTTTAAAAAAAAAAAAATGCATTTGTGAGTTGAGGCACTTCAGGGGAGTCTCAAAATTCACACACAAATGCAGCGAAGTCCACAGACCAGAAGCTATTTTTATATCAAGTTATATTTTTGTGTGCATCAGAAATACACGTGTGAATCTTGTCCTGCGTATTTTGTTACTATTGAGACCCTTCTAACTCTATAAGCTCACCACACAAATCTTTCTCTTAGGATTCAAAAATCCAATGAATGTCCTTCTTATAAAATAATTATCCCATTATTATTTTTAACCAAAAAGTAATTTGATTTGTTAAATGTTTTGAAGTTAATCTGAGTGAGGTTTCAATCAAGATTCTGTTTCTGGACTCAACTAGAAAGAAGCCACTTGTCACATCATTTTACAAAATTGTATTTGTTATTTTTGGGGGTCAAAACAGTCCAGTCCCACAGTAAATCCCATTCAGACCTATATTACTGTACTTTAACACATTTTGTTTTGGTTTTTTTTAAACTTGTCTTTTGTTTTTTGGGCACTTTTTAAGGTTTTGACTTATTCAGCTTATTTCTGTTTAGACACTAAAAGAAATGCCATCGTTTGTCTTAAAATAAACCCTCTCATAACTACTAAAATCTTGTTTTTATCACTCACTGAGTGATAAGTCTCATACCATCTGCAAAAGGCACAGATGAGGTGTAGAGAAATACAGAAATTAGTCAGTCATGATGTGTGTCATTAAAACCTTCCTGATATGAATTTGTCAACACATAAAATGATTTTACTGCTTATTTCATATCTCAATATAAACAAATCTGTAAATGTTCACCACGTGAATGTAGGGGGAAACAGAAAACACATCTGCCAGGAAAAAAAAGTTAAAGTTGCAAGTTAAAAGTTAGGATATTACTGTCAATACTTTATTTTATATAAATAATAATAATGATGATAATCTCAATTTAAACAGTATTTTCTTGCACTGACAGCAACATTGGAATTATTTATACAGATAAACCTTTACACGAGTAAAAGTAAAAAATACAGGTACACATGCGAGTATTTTCCTCTATATTGCAAAATGTTATATAAAATAAATACATACACTATACACTGACTATGTTGCTGTTACACTGAACATCAGAGTACATACATTTATTTTGTATTGTGGTAATCTTTGTTGGGATTATTCTGGCTTTAACATTAAAACATTAGAGTAAAGTATGTTTGAAATCACCTGTAAACTTACATGAATTATCTGTTTAATTTACTGGTCGTGTGCAAACATCAAACATGCAGGTTCTGGAAAGATTCGTTCGAGCAAACAGAAGAGTAAATCAAGGTAAGCTCGTGACACGACTCTGGTATTTCACTCGAGTTTTAAAGATGGGGAAGACTTTTTTTTTTTTTGGCTCATCCAATCCAACCTGTGTTTTCACTGTTGTGTCAGGCAAATGAATGCAACACATCAAACGCAAAGTCCCTTTGAACAGTGGTTATAATCTGCAGCTTTCTGTTCTCCTGTTAAGCCTCTGCAGCTCCATCCACCCATCCTCCACGCAGTGCTGGGACTTCCAGAGGAGCTCTGCTGAGAGATCTACGGTGTTCCAAAGCACCCAGTGTGTCCGATATGGAAACCTGATCACCAGCAGGTACAAGAATAACTCCAGTGGACCATAAATGCCGCTCCTCTGACCTGTCGAGAAGTGTTACAGAACTTCTGTTCCTGAGGAGGACTGAACCGGCTCAACACATGAGAGAGAGAGCCCCTGATTTGTTGGTCAAAGGTTCTTGTTTATTTGATAACTGAGTATTTCACATCTTATTTCAACGTCAGTAAATACTGATATGTTAATTAGGAGACTAACGCAGAACGATATCGGTGTGAAGTTAAGATGTGGTCACAACGAGTGACACAATACGAACCACGTCATAAGCGGTGACATCGCAGAGAGGAAACTCATGACTGTCCTCTCCTTTTGTACTTTACCTTTATGCAGCCTGCAAGGAGAAAAACAACAACAGTAAGGAAATCAAAGTCCTCAGTTTCACATCCTTAGAAATCACTGACAGATTAGAGGCCTGCTTCTGAATGGAAGAAAACATATCAATATTCTAAGAACTGTGATAGATTTTTTTTTTTTTATCAAATTACTTTTACTCCAGTAAGGCCCACTGCTGTAAAAATAACTACAGCAACCTGCAATTAAAGTAGCAATTTATTGTAGTTCTATATCTGGCTGAATGGCTCTATTCTTGGACCTTCGTGGCCTGTGAGCAGCCACAGAGGCGGCTTGCATTTGTTTCACCTGCAGTTAACATCTACACTACGTAGATCTGCAGCAGCATATTAGAGACTTTTTAAAGCACATGCAAAAATGACTCCAACGTAATCCCTCTGCATCATCCTTCTGTAGAGAGGTGGGTTTATGTTGTAAACCTGCTTCAATTCAACAACTGGATACATGCTTTGTGCATAGTTTTTCTCTGTGTGTATTTAATCTGTTTTGATCGCTAAACTGCTTGAGGTTTAAGGACTTTGGTCTGAATCTTTCTCTTATGCTGCCTCCGTTTTCTCCCACAATCCAAAGACATACAGGTCAGGTTCACTGGGGATTCCAGATTTGTAGATATGACCAAGTTTGTCTCTGGTGGTTGAATGAGCAGTTGAATGTCTTCAGGGTTACAAATGATGAAAAGAAAAAAAAATCTTGTGCCTGAGGGTATACAGGCTAGATGTTTTTGTCTGAAATCGATTTTGCTTTGTTTGTGACTATATCTTAAAATACATTATTCAGATTTGTGACATCATAGATCCAGATCAGACTAGATTTGTCCAGCTTCTCCCTGTTTATCTCCACCCAAATTCCCATCATCTAGCAAATGATAGAATCTTGGAAGAGGCTTAAAGCTGTAATACTTTTTATCCAAATAATGCACACCCTATGGAAAAAGGAGATGTGTGGAAAAAGGGAATGAATGCCACAGACAGAGGTGTAAAGACTTGGTTTTAAAAGGGTGCTTTTGTACTATATTGCTGTGGTATTTTGAACAAAACATGTCTTGGGAAATTTTGTTACAGTTTTAAAGGAGGTATGTGAGTATATGTCATGTACCCAAAGTTAAAAAAAAAACAAAACAAAAAAAAAATGTAGTTGGCTTGTTGCCTGAATATTGCAGATAAAAGCATAGCAATATATGACAGTTACAGTCTTCTAGGAAAAAAAAAAAAAAATCCATCCAGTTTCTATACCCAGTTATTCCCAGTGAGAGTAATAGGGATTTTCTGGCACTTATCCCAACTATTTTCAGGTCAAAGGCATAGAATCCCTTGTGCAAGTAAATATATTTAATTAGAATTATTTATGTACATTTAATAAATCATTATTATGCTTACCACATACATTATCAGTGTCACCGTCATCATGGTGATGACGTTAGACACTAGTAATGTACATGGGGAGTGTAATAATTATAATATTAGAATGTTGGGATAATTGAGATGTTATGTGACGGTTGCTGAAATTGTAATAATATGTTAAATATACTATAACAACTTTATCATAGTTAATAGTAACTTAATTGTAAATAGTAGAGGCCATATAGTTTATTTGAGGGAATAAAAGTGTTTCACTTCCATATGTTGAGTGTTCATGCAGAAAGTATTCATATGTACGTTAAACTGAATTAAACTGAATTTGTTTGTTGTCTGACTCTCCTAAGTATTTAAATGTTTATATGTTACATGCTTGAAAACTATCAATAACTAACTAACATACAGCAAACGTAGCTGTACATGTAAAAAAAAATAAGCAATTCAATTCAAACACCTTAATGTCATTGATTTACACCACAAGTATGCATATGAACATGATTTAAATAATAAAAATTAAAATTAAAAATGCACAGGTGCTGAGAATAAGTTGGTAAAAATTAATGAAATAAGCACTGCACATAATATATGTATATACATAATAATCACTAAGGAGACTCAATGACATAAACATTATGCAAGATTAAAAAATAATAAATACACTATACAAGGCGGAGGAAGCGAAAGATTACCTCGATGAGGTTTTATAACGCACATATTGAAAATTATTATTACACACAACCAGAGACAATAAAGAAACATTTAACGGTCAGTCGATGCGAGTCCACGTTTGTGTCTGCTTAACAGAGCTTTAAAAAAGATAGCTAATAACAGTTAATATACCAGCTAATATTATTTCAAATCATCTTATGATTGATATTTTATTGGACTTACAGCAACTTTAATTTTAATGTTTTTATTATCAACAATCATTTAAGATAAGTGGACTTTTTCTAAGTCTCATATAAGTTAATCCATTTCATCCCACTGGCAAAAGTTGACGCTGGTCTTGTTCTTTTTAAACTTCTGGAAACTCTAAAAATGTTGTTTCAGCTTTGGGCAGCTAAAGCAGTTTTTATAGTAAAAGAATGCGTTATCTTCTCTAAACTGTATCAATGTCATGTGATTAGTGTGAATGGTCACATGATCAGACCTCTTCATTTAAGAACATGCCTGTATGCATCTTATGATAACAAGAGTAAATATAAGCATCACAACAATTGTTGCTGTTAGAATAACATGCAGTTAAAGGTTTTGGCTGTTTATTCTATTGTCTATACAACTTAAAACTATTAAAGGTTTTGGATTTTCTTGACTTAACGCCAAAGTCAGGTGTGCTACATCACAATCATTTCTACAGCTGAGAAGATGCATTTGATGGAGTTGTTTTTATTTCTTATCTGGGTAAATAGGTCAAAGTGAAGAATTTCTGTGAATTTATACTCTGGTTTCCTGCTGGATGTTTATAAAACCTACATTTTCACCAACATGAAATGAAAACATTATCACATATTATGTGACATTATTAATGTCTAAGGGTTGAAATTCATGCACTTAAAATATGAAATATGAGGATTAAACTACAAGATTCTTTCATTCTCCATTATTACCTTCAACTTTATCTTTTCAGTCTGTGACTCTGTGTTGTAAAAGATGTTTTTACAACTCATCACTGACACGTCTTGGCTTTCATAGAGGTGTGTTTCTGCATGTCCACCTGTGCAGAAGCACCTTGCTTTTGTATTTTTATTTATTTATTTATTTATTTTACTTCTTATTTTAATCCCAAGTAGAACGTGTTACCTCTTACCTCCCACATGTCAGATAATGTTTTTTTTTTTTAATTAACTAAATTTTATTGTTCAAAAAGCACAATATAATACAATGATGAAAAATAAGTATAGTGAAAATCACAAGAATATTTAAAAATTTGGGCAAAAGTTCCACATTTTGATGGCTTTCATGTTACATGAAGTAGAAATAGTCTTCCGCATTAAAATAATAAGATAAAATACCCTTCATGTCCTTCTCATAATTTTGAAGCCAAAAAAAGACATTCTTAAAACTGTCAAGGATATTATCCAAACTAAATCAAGAAATACTTTGCCAAAAGCATCTAGTGTGTTCATAAGTCCGAAAAACTGTGGAAAACAGTCTCTGGATGGATGTGACATCAATGTCATTCCTGAATATAACTAAAAAAGACTTAACAGGATAATAATGATAAATAATCTGAAATGACATTGCTTTAAGTTTGCTGACTAGCAGAGTTTTGCTAAGCAGGGTCCATGTCTCTGTCCAACAAATGCCTTGGGCATATTTTTTTCAAGCTGTTGGTAAAGCAGGGGCTTCACTTTCTGAGGGTCCAAGGAGCTGCTGGTCTGCTGTGGCTGTGCTCTCCTCTCCTCTTTGAGGAGCTGGTCAGGTCCTACTGCAGCATCCTCAAGTACACATCCCTTCTAGCACGTCACCTCTTTCAGCTGTTACCCTCATGAAGGTGATGCAGGTCAATAAAAGCCAGACCAAACAAACTGAAAAACAACACATATCCCAGAGTCATAAATTTACAAAATGAACACTGAAGGGACTCCAAAAATCCTCAAACTGTGCAATGTCACTATGGATTATGAAAACAAACAAACAAAATTATCATTTTTGTTGTTAAAATTGTACATACATGCACTTTTTCTGTTTCTAAACATATTGATATATCTTCTATCATTATTATTATTAGTTATTTTTGTTGTTAGTTGATTATTAATTATTAATCAAGCTAGATTAATTATTAATTGACCTAACACTGAATGGAAAGACACACAATTTTGTTATATGACAATAAAGATTCTGATTCTTAAGGAACATGGCACAGATATACCATTGTTTAGGAATAAACTGCATACGTTTCTGTTATTTTTCTAAGTAGTGGACCCACGTGCGGCCAGTAGGAGGGGCCGTGCTGAGGTGTTCGAGGAGCCGTAAAAGCAGCGCGTGTGTCGCAAACCAGGTGTTTCGCTGGGGGAAGGTGATGTCGTAAAGAGGTGAGAGATGGGAGGGGTGAGGAGGGTGAGGAGGAGGAGGAGGGGGGAGACAGGAGGAGGAGGGAGGGAGGGAGGAGGTAACTCGAAAGGCTGCGTTTCAGACCCAGCGAGAGGATCATGGCGGATGGCCCCAGGTGTAAGCGTAGAAAACAGGCGAACCCGAGGAGGAGCAGCGGTAAGTCCAAACTCCTCCGTGGCTGTCGCCGGGCGACTCTGTCGGTGGTCTTCTAACTCGCTAAAGTCCTTCTGAGGACTTTTGGGAGGTGGTTGGAGCACATTTCGGAAGAGTTTTCTTTTATTGGGCGTATGAGTGTGTTCATATCCCAGTGTGGTGGTGTACCGTTATACCTGGCTGGCTTCTCTCCCTCCGCCTAGCGGTCTGTGGGGCCGTTATCCGGCAGTTAGAATAAACCCAGGAGCGCCTCGTACTTGTATATATTTTTCCACTTTCTTTTACTTTTTTCCACATCTTTGTCCCTGTACTTTTTTCTCTCTCTTTTTTGGCCACTTTCTCGTCGTGAGCAACACTTGGCGGTGGGTTACGGGGCTTTCGTGGTAACAACGTGGCCCGTGAACGCAGCTCGCAGTTGAGTCTGAGTGATTTTCAGGGCGAGGTTGTGGTGTGTTAGTTACATGCTAACTGGTGGCTTAAAACTCGGCCCGGATGGAGAATTTTCCTCTCTCTCTCTCTGTTCATGATCATTCAACTTCACGTGGTGCTTTTATGGCCGGATGGTAAATCTCGCTGCTGTTGTGAATTCGTGGGCTTTTTTCTTTCTTCTTTGGTGCCGTTCAGAGCTGCTGATGATGGCACAGAGATGGGATGTTTATTTTACCTCCACTTCACCCTGTCCTGCTACAACTGCAGCAACACATGTTCTCTTAGATGAGGTAAGAGTGGAAATTACAGTATCTGCTGACCAAAAGTAAAAGCAAACATTTTGCCGCATTTACGGTCACTATGGAGGATTTCAGATTCAGTTTCGAGTTACTGTATCGCCGATAGTAATGTGTAATTAGGATATTCCGTGTGTCGATTTAGAGTGGGAGTTTGTACTTTTGAGATGTGGGCAGGTGTAATAACTTCAAATTTAGGCTACCTCTTTGAGTCGGAGGCTGTCATTGGACGGATTCTCACCTGTCCTCCCCCCCTCCTCTCACACCGCCCCAGCCAATAAAAATAAAGTAAACCTGTAAATAAATATTTTATTCGCACACGTTTATGAGACGTGAGGCGAGGGGCTGGAAAGCACTTTTTCTTTTTTTTCTTTCTTTCTTTTTTTTTTTTTTTTTTTTATCCTGCTGACGCCACGACGGTGACTCTGTGCGTCTGTACAGGAGCCACCACCACCATCATCATCATCACCATCATCATGTTTACCTGAACGCGGATAACGGGGCTGACAAATGGCCTAGAAATAAACACAAATAACACCTGCGGCTCTTTAGCAGTTGACGGAACAGGATCCCCTCGCCGTCTCGTGACGGCTCCGCGTATCGAGAGGAGCCAGGAAAAACCGCTCCAAATGTCAGCTTGTGCAGGTAGACATGATTTATTTTGTAGTTGTGTTTTTTTTTTCTCTTCTTTTTTCTCTCCCATCCGTGCGCTCGTGCCTGCTTCGCATGGATGCTCGCCTCCCCTTCATTCTCGCGGGATTTATGTCATCGACGCGCATTTTTGACCCCACTTGTGCATGCTTTTATCTCCTCTTTTTATGTCATTTTTCTGTGGACTGGTTTAGCTCGTTAACCCCCCACCCACCCGCTGCTTTCCGTGTGTGTGCGCGCGCGTTGTGTAAAATGAGAGGCGCACAAAAACGGTTATTCCCCGTTATTCCCCCCCAACGAGAGTCCTTTAATACAATAAAAACTCTCCGTCTAAGCCTCATATTTGATCTTTTGTGTTCAAATGATATGTTTTCGTGAGCAGAAGGGGAATGGCGGTCAGTACCATTACTGCAGTGAAGGCGGGGTTGCTGCTTTTTTTTTTCTGGACCGGAGACAGCCAGGTACGCAAGGTGATGCAACACCTATAAAGGTGTATTTTTAGCCGATTTCCACCGGATGTTTTTGTGGCCACTTAAACCTTAGGCCACTCATTTCGTTCAGTTTTCTTCTGTTTAGTATCAGATGAGCATTTCACCTGAAAGGAGCGCTTCCTGGACCGTGTAATGAATCAAGATGGCAAAAAGGTGCTGTGGTTGCGTGCGCAGCGCTTTCATCTGCTCCTCTTTTCTTTCACCTTCTACCTGCCTCGTTTCAGACGTGCCTTTCTTTCTTTCTTTTTTTAAAATAATAGTTTTATTCCATGTGACCCCCACAGCAACCTCTTTGAATTTGAAAAGAGCTGCTGTTTCCAACATTAGCCTGCGCTAATGTACCATGACCCCCTGCCAGTCATCACCATGATGAAGCAAACAGCTGCTGATGCCAACTGTACTGTCACAAAAGCTTTCATTATCAGCTTGTAATCTCTTCAACGGTTCAGGTGCGGGGATCACTTGACGTTACTGTTCCTGAATTTTACAAACCAACCCTACCATTCTGTGTTCACATCAGAGCTGCATAAAAATTAAGTTAACCCTGTGGCCTTGCTCACTTTAAGCAACATCCCTGTTGTTGCATTTGAAAATGCTTTATTATTCCACCCGCACCTGTATGATTGAATATTTTACTTTTATTAATGAGACCAAGATAAATAACATGAACAGATAACATTTCCTTAATTAGAGGGGACCATTGATTGTATAATAGCTATGGACAAACTATCCAGTCATGTGACCCAAAGAGAGGCTTTGAATCCATTTTTTTCATGAACTTTGGGGTGCCATGTGGCAAAGACCAGGGACAAATCTGTCAAAGCCAATGTCAGAGCCAATGGCTGGCTCTCAGTCAAGCATGTCAAATGACGTCCAGGCATGTGATTGGTCAGCTTTATTACTAAATATAAATTCACAGCCCTACAGTTGTCTAGACGTAAAATCTAACTATAGAGACCAGAAACCGATTTCTCTACCAGGCTGTAAATATGTTTAATTATGCTTCAAAGTTGTCACTTTGCTCTGTTTTGGAGACAGCACCTAGTGTTCAGTTGAGGAACTGCAACAAAATGTATTTCCTGGATGAGCATAAACATAGAAATGTGGTGGTTGCCGCATGGAGGAGACATATTGTGACAACTATTAACATATCTGTGCTTGAGTGTATACTTTTTATTCTTTGAGGTGACTGCTAAGTCAAAGAATCTGACATAACATAATCTCACCATTTAGTTTGATGCCACCAAAGTCACAAAATATATAATTCAGTGAGCTGTTAAATTTTGCAGAGTACTGGGACCTCAGACTCAAATCACAGTTGAATTTATTCAGCTTTGCTTTATTTATCTCCACAAAACTTCACATCTTGCTGAATTAACTGCACCACAGAAGTGGTACAGCACTTTCAAAAAAGGTACACCCCAAATCAGAGAGGGGATGGGATAGAGTGGCTGACTCCGCCCCCACAAAACCAGCTACTTCAAATGAAGATGTAAAGGCTGGTTGAAAAATGAGGCTTTTCTGCTTTATACCAGAGGTATTTTGGGAAAAAAAAAAAGAAAAAAAAAAACATTTTACAGAACTTTCATTAAGGCCTCAAAACCTGTGACTTTTGGGGGGCAATATCTGTAATTCAGCTCTGTGCCTAATGCCCCAAATATCTCTGGGGTCCATCAAGCTTTTTCTCTTGAAAATGAAAAAATTTAAATTAACTTTTTTATTCTTGCCAAAGGAATGACATGATTCGGCTAAGAACAGAAGGAGCTCTCTCCTGTCAGCCAGATAAACAGCAGCTTTACATTAAATCATGTGGTTTGAGGGCACCGTAATGCCTGCTGCTGGTTATCTGTGGCCCCAGCTGAGGTGTTATGTTTTGAATTTTTTTTCCCTTTTTTTTCTGTGGTTTTAGTTTCACATTTAAGTTTTGTTCATGCTTAGCTTTGAACAGAACTGGGGCTGTTGTGATTTGATTTCAGGGTTCTCCCCACCATATAATGACAGTAGCGCAGTGCCACCGTCCTTTTGTCTAGCGCCACCATCAATTTATGAACCCCCTTTGACATATTTTGATGATGGCGCAGCACCACTGTCCTTTTGACCATCTTTTTATTTTTCTATCCATTTTAAGCACTGACCTACTTCTTTGTGACTTTTGTCAACCGATTACCCTCTTGACCCGTGTCTCTACCAACTCACCGCTATCGAGGTGCAGGTACAGCAGGCCAGTTCTTCATTTACTTGGGTTAATGAGTCCAATCTTCCTACTAAACCATGAGTCTGATGTCTCCACTAACACGGTTAACTCTAACGAAATGGTGTGAGTGAGAGCAGACAGTGGCGTTGCGGAAATACAGCGGACTCGGGTGATTTAGCTGAACTGAGTGAGTGATGGACTCAACCGGAAAGCCACCTCCCCTGGCTTCCAGTGGCTTTCCGAGTGAGTTACAGACTTGTTGACTCAGCAGGTAGCACCGGCGGAAATACTGTGGACTGACGTGGTTTTGCCGAACTCCAGTCATTGATTTAAGTGAATAATAAGTTAACTTATCTAAACTGGAGCTGTTGCCAGCGTCAGCAAATGACATGTATTTTTCAAATTACCGTAACTCTTAGACCATTTATGCTATCGACGTAATTCCAATGGATTCTGAAAGCTGAGAAGCACAGCTTTTATACCGCTGATATAAGGGTCATTATGGTGTTTTTGAGTTCTACACATTTTTTTTCGAGCATTTTCAATGCTTGTTTGTAAATATTTATATAGTTTTTCTTATAGCTATTTAAAATATAATTTCTTTAGCTTTGATTGTTCTTTTATTCTTTGTTGTTTTCTTTATTTATAACCTTAGCACTTTCCTAAATTCTTAACTTTGCATTTTGCACGGTTGTCATTTGTGGAACAATTTAAATTAAAAATGAAAATAAAAAAGAAAGTAAATGTGGGGAGGGGGGTGTCACTGGCAGCACCACTGTGGTCTCAAAAGATGAGGAGGACCCTGGATTTCAAATCTGTAAAAAACGAAACAAAAACCTTGCAGTTTTACTTTAGTGTTCCATTGCTGTTAACAAAAGCAAAAGTAGATCATTAGATGGAGCACAAGTCATCTTTCATTTTGCTGGTTAGAGGCAGAGTTTGTAGTTGTAATAAAATTTCTCCCAAATGTTGTAGACTAATTAAGCTCTTTCCTGAATTTAATTGAATAATACTTTAGTAATCCCAAAGGGGAAATTATATTGTCAGAACATAAATTGGGTATAAATAAGTAGATAAATGTAATTTTAGAATTAATCATAACTTTAAAAATAGGGCAGTTGTCTTTTTTTTTCCAAAAAAGGTGATGCACCTATAAAAGGTGTATTTTTTGCTTATTTCCACCAGATATTTTTTTGGCCACTTAAACCTTAAGCAACTCATTTCTTTTATTATTATTGTTATTATTATTATTATTTTATATTTAGTACAGGGGCGAAAATCACATTTTATTTTTTTTGGGGGACGATAAACAGCAACATTTCAGACAGTAATTCCTGGGTGGGACCTTTAAAAAAAAAAAAAAAAAAACTCCCTCCCTCTCTCTTTCCTGCTCCTTTGTGACTTACCTTGAAGGGTTGAGCCCTCAGCATGTTAAATAACATTATTAAAAGTAATAATAGTAGTATTAGTCCATATTCTACCTGTATAGAGGTTTTTCTTTGTTCAACCAGCAAAGTGAAAAATGGTATTAGGTGGAAGGTGGCAACGGTACACCTTTATAATTAGATCTAACAGGATTTATACATCCTGAGCTAATTTCCAATGTAGCCCATCAAAGTAGTTTCGCAAGAAATTGAAGCTCAAAATAAGTTCTAAAACTTAGAATAATCCAACAACATCAAAATACTCTTCAAAATATAGTGTCAAAGAAAAATACAAGATATCACAACTATGCCACAAATACAGCAACTTATAAATGCACAGCTCTGTCAGATTTAAATGATAAATTATGTTGGCCTATAAATAAAATAAAATGTTTTGACCATCCACAGCCATTTATCAATTTATCTGCTGTAGGTTATCTTATCTGTCTGTCTGTGAAAAACTAAAGTACAGTGTCTTGTCAACCACACTAAAACATTTCCACCTCATAGAAGATCAGCACCACTTCTCTAAACAAAAGAACCAAATGTATTTCTTCTGGTGTACAACCATGGGCGGTGGCAGACATTGTGAACATCTGGGGCTTAAGCCCAGCCTAACTAGGGAGGTCTGGGGGTGTACCCCCCCCGGGAGAAAATCTTGGAAAAACAACCCCTTATATGGTGGCTTTTGGTGACTCATAAGGGAACTATAATCACAAAATTAAGAATTAACATTTGAGGGCGACCAAGGCTATGATAGTTTCAAGTTGCTATATAGTTGTAATCAATTGTGCAAAAAGCCAGTGTGCAACAACTATCCATGAAGTAGTAGAACTGATAATACAGAAACTCATTGGTGTCAGAAGCATTTAAACGTGGTGGAGGCACAGAGGCAGGCTGTCTGAGGGTCCTCCCCCAGGAAAATTTTAATAAAGTAGATTAATGTCCTGCATTATGGTGTCTTTTAGGCTTGTATTAGACACCTGTTTTTACCTGTGAGTAAATGTTTAATTCAAAGACGATTTCAGAGACAGATTCAACAACAACCTTTCATTCAAATAGGCATCAGCCTACTTTTAAACCCACTGCTATGACCGAAATGAATTGATGTCACACAATTTATCACCAGCAATGACTTTAGAGGTGCATTTTACTTTAATTTTATTTATTTATTTAATTATTATTCTGATTTAGTTTTTGTTGTAACATAACATACCTTTGTGGTAAGCATTGGTGACTCTCAACTTATTAAATACTCAAACACTCAAATAAATAAGAATTATGATTTTAAAACTGTCATGTCAGAAATACTGAAACACTACATCTCAATCTTTAATCTCAATCTCATTACAAAACAGCAAACCTGTGGAAAATAAATCTGATAGTTTTTATGTTGAATTTTGTAAATTGTTGAATTTAGATGAACTAGTTGAGCTGCTGATGGATCTGTTAACACTGAATAGCCAGATAACCTTTCCATAGGAATAAAAAAACACCCTGTAGAGAAATGATAACTTAGCTCGGTTTTTGTGCTTTCTAGATAAACAAACTCCTGGCAGATCATATTCATGTTCAGCTTGTCCAGTCTCAATTTATGGACATTACAGAGAAGTGGTGTGATAAATGACTTAGTGGCTTTTACACATTGGTGCAGTTTCCTCATCATGTGAGACTGTCGCTCGCTGAAACACGGAGCTGCCGCTAGCCCCGCCCGTTAGAAACGGCATGCAGACCAAACCACTTTGTGGAGTGGGTGCGGGGTGTCATGATCTTTCAGTAATTAAAAACACATTTTACCTCTATGATTTGCATTACTTGAGGTTGTCCTTTGATTTGACTTTACTATATTATTGGTCAAAAATTTGTATGCGTTTACAATGATTTTTTTTGGTGTTGTTTTTTGGGGGGGAGGGGGTTTCTTATTGGAAGGGAGGGTTCATGTCCCCTGTTTTTAAATATGGTGGGTTTGAAGGAGTTGCTCTCATCAGTGATGTCACTCTCTGGCCAATCAGTGGCCTGCAGTGTTGTGATGTTGCACCAGCTCAGCTCGGTTGGAAAGAAGAGGTACAAACTCCCCCTACTGTCCCCCTTAAAACATAGTCCAGCTTAGCTGAGCCAAGTAGTTGCTAGTGGAAAAGACCCATTAGTGATCAAGAAGAAATGGTTGAAACTGGTTAACAGCTTGGGCTTTTTTTTCACAAAGCCCAATCAGTTCATCATAACAAATGTTTAATGGAAGAATTACCAGTAAAAATCATTCAAGCAGCACAGCATCCCAGCCTCAAAGCAAAAACTTTGTTAAAAATGGGGGTTCAAATGTAATGGAAACAGAAAACTACAACTTGAACAGAGCAACAGTAACAGGTTACCATTAGAGTGGCACCGTTTTAGGCAACAAAGAGGGAAGTGAAATTACTAAGATGCGCCTTGTTTGGAGTTGAAACCAGGGGAAAGTGTAAGAAAGTGGTGGATTTGAGCAACTGATCACTCTGATTTGTCCTTGATTCATGTTTTCATGCATGAACAATGTTTGCACACTCCACCATCCATCTCTTACCTTGTCCCAAAGTAATTTTCTGATGTGGTGCTGTTATTCACAATCAGCAGCATTATAAGGAAGACTGCAGCTTGTTTCTAGGTGTCTCTGTTGCACCCAGAGACTTCAAATGGCATTGATAATGCCAATCTCAACAAACTAAACCTTGACTTGCTTGGTGTTAATGGTAGTTGGCGAAGAGGTGGCCTTGCTCGAGCATGCAACGTAAAAGATTTCCCACCATGCAAAAGTGAAAATGCTGAAATAAAAACCAAACAGCAACCCAAAGTAACCCACCCTTCTCCCTGTTTACTCCTTACTTCCTCCAGATAAAACATTTATCAAAGATTACCCTCTAAAAACAGAAGAACTTGGAACAAACATGGAATGGATATTCCATGTTTTATAAGCATTATTTACAACGAAAGGAGAAAAAGGAGAGTATGAAGTTGTTTCTTCCAGCAGTCTCTGCATGCTAATCATCTGTAGTTGTGCTGTAAATGCCAGGTGTTGGCCTTCGTGCTCTGCCTGTTGCCGCTGTGTTCATGGCTTCGTCATCCAGCACGTTCAAAGCGCTCCATGTTTGTATGTGTACCAGTGCACGCTCAGCTGTGCTGTAATCTTACACTGCAATTTAGGGACTAGAGGAATGCAGTCTGGTGTTAACATACCTTGACAGGATAAACACAGAAGCCTTCTCCAAGGCTCGGACTGCTAACTCACACAAGCCAGCCGGGACTGTGCCCTTGTCACTGTCTATCCACAGGAAGTGAAAATTTTACTTGGAGTGGGTGTAGATTTTGCTGAGGTTCCCTTTTTCTGTTCCAATCTTGATCTGGAGTCATTTCTATGCTGTGCACGTTTGTTCTGTTTTATACTGTATAAGCGCTCTATACTTATTCACAGTCAGGACATGTAGAAGTCAACATTTTGCAGAAATGTGCATCATTTTCAGATTTTCAGATTACTAATAGCCATTAGATCATCAAAGTAGCCGTTCTTATAGTTTAAAAGAAATACTATCTTTGATTATCAACTGAGTTATGGGTATGTGAAGTGTTTTCTGGTTTTTATTCAGCTCTCTTGTTCATATAGAGATGTTGAAGTGTGCTGTTAATGCCTTTTATGTTTTCCACCATCCATGGCATCATCAACAATTCATTTGGCACAGTTGTTCAAATCTGTGCTGCATAGCTCACTGTGTAGAGCTGCTTTATGGTGTCAGCAGCTGCATGAGTTTGCTTACGGTCACGGTTTCTCCAAAGAAAGACAAGAGTTGCATATAAAAGCAGCAAGGTTTTTATTGGCCTTTTTCTGTCTTTATGTATGAATGAAGCACACCCAGCCTTAGGTTCTCCTGTTACAACTGTCTGACAGTGCAGAGGAGTCATGTGAGTGTCCTGCCTCTGAGGTAATACTAAGTGTACTTGCAGCTAACATGATTTGCCACAGACTGGGTCACTTTAGTGTTCTCATTAACTAATACAATTACACAAGTCTAACTTGTTATTGTAGTGTTATCAATGCTTATGCTGTGCCTGAAGCAGTTATTGTAAGGAGAATGCAATTTGTAGGTTTTAATTACAGTGTTATATGGCTTGAAGGTTATTTGAATGTTTATTGACAGTTTCAGAAGGGAAAATGATCCTAGTTGTATTAGAGGTGATTGTGGAAAGCAGTAAATGCTAATTGATCTGTATCCAGTGATCACTCATGTGACTTTCTCCTTGAACTGATGAGACCTGATTGTGTGTTTGTCTGTTTCCTTTTTCGCAAATGGGCCAGGGGAATGACAAAGCACTCAAGGATGTCTCAAGCAAGTCATCATTAGCCCCTCCCCATTACCCCTTATGGTGTAGAGGGGGATGTGCGTCATGTCCATGATGATGGTGCTGTGACTAATTGAGCTGTGTGTGTGTGTGTGTGTTTATGTTTTTGTGTGGTTGTTAGCATGAAGGTGGGAAACTGCCACTTTTCTCCAGGCTTTGCATGAAAACAAGAGACTGTTTGTTTGGATTTATATGCATTAACATGGTACCTGTGAGGGAAAATCAGCAGGTCCCATGCTTGCTGTTGCTGCTCAATTAGATGATTCTGGCTGATAAATCAACCTTCACAAATAATGCATGGAAAGTGAAAGCAGATGATGTAATAGCCTAAAAAGACGTATGCACTGGGTTCAAACTGGTTTAAGTGATACAATGTGCTGTCACAATTTAAGCGTGATGTGTACTGTTCAGTTGTTGATCATATTAGACTAAACTAGTTGGCCACCTCATTAATTAAATTTGCCTTGATCAGAAGACAAAATGCTCCCCTGCACAGATGTGTCATGCAGGTGTGGTTATTTTCTGTGTAGCTCATGAACACTCAACGTGAGATTTATTTTTAGTCAAGGTGAAAGGGAAATGGTGCACTGCCCTTTGATTTAAAATGAAACCGAGAACAGCTAACTTTGTGGCTCTGGCTGCACTGCACTGGCTTGTTTAAATAAATATGACACTTATTTTTTCTGTTTAGTTTGACTGCTCTTCATTAGTTCCTGTTTGTTCAGAACTGAATTCATTTAGAAATATTTTTTCCTTAAATGTTTCAGGTGTGACATACAAAGAGACTGTAAGGACAAAGTTTACACCAGTTAACTTACTTAAACTGGAATCTATTTGCTTATGATATGGAAAAGACTGTGGAAGCTATTGTTCAGATTTTACAAAAAGTGTTAGAGAAGTCATGAAGGAACTTCATTTTCATTTGTGTACTTTACTGAAATTAAAACAGGCTTATAGTGAAGCTGTATCATTCTCTTGGCTCTCATTGCTGTTAAAATTCTTCACTTCAAATGTGGAAGCACAACTGAAATTTACCTCCAGCACCACTGATGCATAAAATCTCAAAGGAATTGCAAAACTTGTTATTTTAAAGATCCCCTAACCCATTTCCACAATTAACCTGCTTCTCATTTAGCCCCTGAATATTCATGCATTCACAGAGCTCCACCAGCAGCTGAAACCTTTTTTTCTGAGCTGAGTTCAGAGTCTGATGTGTGAAAGCCACCTTGTGGTGAACACACTCACTTTCCTCTGTTTCATACTTACAGCTGTGAGCATTTTAGAATATTTGCACAAGAGTTTGAACACCAACACGTGTGTTAACTCATTTGCGGGTTCGTGTGGGGTACGTGTGCACGCCTGCCAGTGTGTGTCAAAAGAAAGAGTGCCATTCAGAGCTATTGTGAATGAGAGAGGGGGAGAACTCTTTCACACTCAGCCAGTGGAAAACTCATCTCCCTCTCCTTTGGTGGTGGTTAAATTTGCATATCCTGCTAAGTTCTATTCTCCTTCCTCTCCCATGGAAAGAGAGTCTCAGGGAATCATTGAAAACTCAGTTGAAGGCTCCTGCTTGCATCCAGGCACAACACTGTACCCACAGATGAGGCCGCTGTCCAGGACAGGCAATATTATGTCATAGTCCCACGCACGTTGGTCACTGAAGCATATGACAGACCACTCACTTTTGATCACTTCCATTTAAAATTGGGACACATATCCGAGGTGAACTTAGAAGAAACAGATGTTGGCCAGCTGCTACGAGAGAAACAATCAGAAAAGTAAAAAAAAACAAAAACAGTGTGATGAACAAAATAAGATATTTTCACCTTGACATTTCTTCTAAAGCTAAACTCATCAGAGAATGTCAATTTGTCCCTTAAACTCAGGATTTTTCACGTTTTGTATGTTAAAATACATCCAGTCTTGTATTCCAAAACACATTCAGGAAGGAAAAAAAAAAAGCCAGTTCTGGTGTTATTTTCTCCCATTAAGGAGCGTGTCGTGTTCACAGAAGTGTAAATGACTTTTTCAAGGGCACTGAACGTATTCCTGGCTTCTGGACTTGTTGCCGATAAAAATCTGAATCATCCTTTTTGTCTTTGGTCCACAGCATACGGTGCTCATAAAATAAATAAATAAAAACCAAAAAACGAGGACTACTGATCTGATAGCGGAACATGTTTTTGCCGTGTGGTGGTGAATCCCAAAAACCTCTCAAGTCTCAATATAAGCCAGCAATGCCTCTGGACAAGGACATTTGTGAATGTAATAAGCACTTGACAAAGACTTCCCAAATGAATCCTTTGCCCATGTGATATATCTGTTATTGATAAATGATGGTTGTTGGTGTAGTGCTGCATGAGCGATCAGTCTGAAAATATGACACATGTACTGTATAACATGAGACACCTTGCTTAGCGTAAATATGATTGAACCTCCACATTATTATGTCCACTTCAAGTCTTTCTTCATTCTTTATGCTCTCATACGATGAAGACGTGGCTAAGGGGTTATTGGGTCTACTTTGCCTGGTTGTGCAAAGCTGTACTACTAATCACAAACAAGGCACACTGTAGAAGAGTGGTGAGGTAGAGTTGAGGGTCTCAGTACATCGGTCAAAGCAGCTGGTTGAAAAGAAGTGTGAAGACAGAGTTGCATCAGTTGTACAGCATCTCTTGTGTCAATGTGTTACTTTTGTGGAAAATAACACATTGACACTGACAGCCGCTGAAAGTGAAGATTATCCTTTTTTTTTTTTTAAACTCTCGGGGAATATTCCTTCATGCTCAAAAGAGCATTTTATTCTAAATGAAGATAAGCAGTGGAAAAATAATATATTTGTAGTTTTTTTTATCCCCTGTTGTACCATGCTGCAATGATTTTCCACAGATGCTATTTTTATACTCAAACATTGTATTGAAAACAACTTGTAGAGCCCCAGTAAGTTCTTCATTCTGACATTTTACTACTACTACTATTACATTAACAACCACACTCCATATAACTTAAATCCCAGCCACAAAATATTGTCAATATTCTGTTGCAATGAATGAGTTTAAAACAGTGGAGTGTAAAACCCGCAGTAGGCTAGAAGGAGATTTGTAGCCCCAGTTTTCTCAGGAGACAGAGATCATTAGCGATAGACAGGTGGGTAAGGAGGGGTCTGAGTCTCTAAAGACCCTCCTGAGACCTCGACAGCAGAAGCAGGCTAGGTGGGAGTGGAGGAGAGAATTAGATTAGAGGCACACCAGAGTGATTTATTCTCCCCATTTTACTCTGCTTTCCATTTGGGTAAAATTTTTTTTTGTGTCACTGAAGCAGAAAATTAAAATGGACAGTGTAGTTGCCATTTTTGTTGCTTATGTGTGCCTTTCTCCCCCTTAATTTTCCAACCACCAGGTGGTTTTTCCTTGTTTGGATTACTGGTAATGAAAAAGAAGTCAAGGTCGAGCTGCAGCTTGTACATATTAGTCATGAGGCTGAAAGTTGTTGTTCAGTGCCATAACTGTTTTTGTTATGTAGAGCTTATGTCTATTTATTTATATTTATTTGTTTGTTTTTCACTGGCTGTTTCCCAGGCAGATGGATTTAAATTCAGTAAGTGATGATGTGAATCTGCGTCTGTTGTTTGTGATCTCATGCTCACACCTTCACACCATTTTTTTTAAAAATATATTCTGTAAGTACTTCATTGTATACTGGTGTGTGCTAAATTCATTTTCACACCTACCCTCTGTAGTTCCTTATTTGGCTTTTTTAAGGGTCGTTTGGCCAGTGCTGATCCCGATGTGCATTAGCTGTGATGCTTTAAGTGTGTAGAACAGTTATGTCTGCAGAATGTTTTCCCACGTTTGCCTTTGCTCCTCAGAAACCTTTAAGTCGTTTGGTGTTGGTTGGTTTCAGAACATTTATTTTTGTTTTACAGTAATTTGGTTAAAATAAAGGGTAGTTCAGTAATTACATCCCACAAGAAATCAATTAGAGGGATTTTAAATGATTGCTAAAAATGCTAGTCCCAGCTTCCTAAATGTGAGGACTTGACTCAGCTTTTTGTTTTAGAATACTGAAAATCATAATAATAGTGATGTGAGCGAGTTGAGTTTTTAGAAGGACACAATTGTTTGCATTCTTTAGGCTACAGCTATTGCGGATGGGTTTCTCTTTATGATGATGTTCTATTAGAGTTTCTATTTGAAAACGGGGGTGTTGTCTCTGCTTTCTTCCCTCACCATGCAAGACAGATGGAGACTGAATATGCTTTGAGGGAACAGAGGATTTGATTAGGAGCTGGAGTAGAGATGGGCGGCGTGGATTCTCTGTTTGTCTCTCATCCATCCCGTATCCTCTGGGCTTGATTTGTGGTCCATGTTACCAGCAAAATGATATATGGCGCCACAAGAAAGAAGAGAGGAGATGGAACAACACCTTGCTCGCAAACAAAATATACAGGTGTATTCAAATGTCTGAACTGTCAGTGCAGATTTAGATTTGTTTGTTGATGCTGGACACATTTAAGCTCTGCCCTTCTTAAATCATGCAAGCAATTTCACGGTGGAGTGAAAGAGAGAGCTGGAAGGAAGAGTATGTTATTGAATTACAGGTGATGGCTGCTAATTGGGCCCTCCAGAGATTCCGTGTGCATGTGCTCAATGTGATTGTGTGTTCGGCTCTGGGGATGCAGACTTGATGAAGCTGTTAGGGTAAAGTGCAGGGCCTCACTGTGCTCCCTGAGTGCTATGCTGTAGAGGCTGTCCTGTCCCCATGGAGGAGCGCTAATGGAGGCCACCCAGACCTGATGAATTACACTGAGCCTGGATGGATGGAGGGAGGACAGGGCCAGCCTGGTACCGCTGTAATTGAGGCAGCTTGCTGAGTGTGAAAAGTGGCCTGACTTAGATGAGCTGCAGGCATGAAGCAACACGTTTGTACTGAAGCTGTGACTGTAACTGCATTAACACTGCTGTAGTTCATGGGTGTCAGCAGTCACACTCTACAGGCCTTTCATCAGAATACATGTTATTTTGATATCCCAGAGCCTATGGCAAGTGCATGAAATCACAAAAACTTGATGCTTGATTTCAAAGCTTTAGGAAGATGTGAACAAACAAATTGATTTATGTTTCCTCTTCCCAGACTCCAGCAGGGATAAAACTGCTGGTTAGACAAAATGACAGATCTAAAAATAGCATCATGAGGATTTTCTATTCCTTTTGCTCCAACCTATGCATATTTTGTAATCTAAACAGTGCTTTGTGCATACATTATTTGTCATCCCTGTGTTCTCTTTCCAATGAGGATTAGTTTTTGATTGCCTGTATGTGCTTGACCCTGCAATGGTGTGGTACAGGTGGTTAACGTGGAAAATATGCAGTAACTGAACCCGCCAGGACTAAGAATGAACCCTGTGCAACTGAAGAGGGGAAAAGGGATTTGCTGCAATATTAGTAGATGCCAAAATAAGTAAAGAAACACACAAAGTCTAACTTCATTAATGCTATATTGGGAAATTGAGACAAAAAGAATAAGCAATGAAATAATTACTTGCAGTCTCAGTCTAGTTCCATGCCTTATGCACTTACAATTAACTCATGAAACTACAAGACATTAGATGAAAATTAACACCAATTTATCATCTTCTTGCCATCTGACATTTTCTTTCCATTATCTCACCCAGCTTGCTCTCACTGTGTTGCTGAGCATTAAGGATGTAGGACACCGTCTTCCCTGCTGCCACTCAGAATGCCACTGTGCTCCTCCACTTCTGTTGATCAAAGCAGTTTCAGCATCAGTGTTGCTGCTGCAGCACGACTGCTGAGGCGTCAGCTGTTCAGTCTACACAAGATGTGGGGCAACGGCAGAGCGCTCCTTCTCATCTTTTTGTTTTTGTGCCGCAACCATTTTTGTGATTTTTTTTACTCCCACTACTGTCACTGACAAAAGAAACATGGGAGTGAAGTGCTGGTTTGAGTCCCTGTATGGCATTAGGGTGACCCTAAGACATTTCCATTTGCTAGAAATATTTTTTTAATGTATTTGTTGCGTCATTGTTGCAGTTAATTTGTAAAACATCAGCTGCAGTTTATTTAAAAAGCTTATTTGCAAAGTTGGAAAGCAGTAGCTTCCTTTTTTAATATAACTAAATGTTTTCATGCATATATTAAAATGACATTTCAGAAACATGATAATATTGAGATATAGACCATTAACCACATTACTCTAGATTATCTGTTGACTTGGCAACTGTGTAGTGGTGAGGCTAGAAGTTTAATTTCCTGCTCATCAAGCATGAAACCTGAGCAGAAGTCTGTTTGAGCTGCACTTTTTCGTTTTTTGAACCAACAGAAGAGGACTGACACAGGTGCAGCTCCGAGGCTGCAGCCTTTACATCTCGAGTAGGTTTCATCAGCGCTGTTTGTTTTCCTCTCCAGCCTCATGCAGCAGGCATCTTAATGTGAGCTCAGCGATTCTTGGGGCCAACCTCTGTGTGCAGGTTCATTAGTCCCCATTCACTTTGCCCCAGAAAGACAGAAAAGGCAGATTAAAAGTGAAGGACCTGTTTTACATGAGAGCATCATCAGTCTGAATTGTGAGTGATCTCAACATTAGTGTCTTTATTTCTCATTCAGTATATTGCAAATTGACCTTTTGTGCTGTACCACGGTTGCATGACAGTTTTAGCAGTCATAAAAAAGTTAAAATGACGAAGCATCAAATGTAAAGTTACTGTATTCTGGTCATTATGATAGAAGTTTCCCTCAACTTTCTGACGTAAACGTATACGTGTGCATTTGTATATGTGTGTGTGTGCGAGCATGTGTGTGTTTTCTTTGTAGTGTAGCAGGTGTGCCTGAGCTTCAGCACCATCACAACTCTCATAAATACCACCTGACACTGTTAGAGCAGGCAGGCTTCGATATAAAACACTTCTCCTGTGGTGTGCAGCCCTTTAGCGCAATTATATTATACCACACTTAAGGAGAGAAAAACTACACTCCTGCCCTGGACCTCCTAACAGACTACACTGATTTGATATACATACATTCTCTCTGTTGTGTTCTTGGATGTGACATATTAATAAACCTTTTCTTTTCAGTTATCTTTAATTCCTCTCATGATTACCTCTGGCACTCATGTTCATTTAAGACCTTGACCAAAACACACATACACACACACACACAGTCCCCTTCAGAAACATCAGGTGTACATCTATTCAAATGGTATTTAGTGGAAAGCCCCACATCAGTTCTTTGAAGTGCCAGCCTCTTTACTACCTGGCCTGGATGACATTTCACTTGAGTGGGGACCAGAACATACTTGACATTTTACTAAACTGCATTCGGAAGTTCTGCCCTGTCCCTGTGTTTTCCTTCCCCTCCTCCCTGCATTGTGTGACCGGGTAAACAGGCAGGCACCCACACACACGCCCATACACATGCGCACACTTCATGCACAGCCTATATCCTCACAAGCTGCCTATACGTCCAGGGAATTTGCTTTGTTCTGCTATAAGCTTCGGATTATGCTTTTGTCTTTATTGTCTTCCATGTACAGAACAGGCTGATTTGTTTTTTTGTTTTTTATGTTTTCCCTAAACACACCTGTGCAGGAAAAGTAGGCTAGCATCTCATTATGCCTTCTAAACAGGGCCGAGTTTTCACACGGGAGGATTTCTAGCGCTCAGTCTGTCCTGTACCCAGGCTTATGGGGCAGCACATGTTTTATTGCACCAAATATAACTGTTTGATCTGTTTGCATGTAAATTAGGAGATTAAAGACTCATCTAAGACATTGTGTGAGAAACGTTCCCACACAGTTCTGCCTGGGCCCATCATCCCAGGTAATCAGTTGAACATTAGAGACAAAAACTCTGAAGCATATGGAAATTACACTCAAGCTCTTGACATTGACACTTGTCTGGTACCCGGGCACAATAACTCCCTCCGCCTGATGCTTACGGTGCAAACAGCTGTTCAAAGTGAGCTAACTAGCCGTCCTGCAACCAGACGGCAGCGGATGGTCTTCATTTAGTGAGGACATGACTGCAGTGCCAGCCGAGGCTACGTGCCAGATTGCTGCCTGCAGAGCTCCTCATGGTTGTTGCCAACTTCTGACATACAATACATTGGAGGCATTGTGCTTGGAGTGCCAAAAACGCTGTTGTATGATTAGGAAATATGGTGTAAGATGGTTGGCTGCTGTGAAACAGACTGCTGGATGTAGAAGATGGCGATATTGAGTTTATAAAATTTGTCTGTGGTCTGATATACAGAGCCATTCATGAGGTCTCAATCTGTGAGGAAGACAGAGCTTGAAATAACAGATGCATTTATGATTGCAATCACAGTATTTGGACTTTGTCATTTAAATCCAATGATATTTTCATTATCCTCTTAGAGTTAATTGATAAATTGATTCTTCATTTGTAGTTAACTCTGATCTACTGAATACTTCATTGCCGTTGAAACCTGCTGTAGCAGACATGGATGTTACAATGGAGGGAGTAAAAGAAGAGTTGACACAGAACGAGAGGACAAAGAAATATCTTTAAAGTGATTTCTTCTGTTTCAGAAACCAAACACACTGGAGTTAGTGTCTAAGCTCATTTCTCTTTGAGAGGAGTGACTGTGTACTTGCTGAAAACATTTCAGCTGACGGCCACACATCAGAGGTCAGCAGAGAGTTTCATCAAGAGCAGCCAATGTGTGCATGTCCTCCGTAGAGCTCAGGGAAGTCCCAAATCAAGCCTGTCTGGTTTTGTGCTAAGCTGAGCACTTAGTTTTTGCGTACCTTAGTCTAGTGAAGCATAGCCAGATACAGAAACTGCTCATGGCCATACACACTTCCCCCACAGGCGAGCTCACCTTGCTGAGGCAGCTTTGTCTTGCACAGACACAGTTAAACAAACAGATGTCATGTTTTGCTCGTCACATTGCCCAGACGCTGCAGCTCTTTGCAAGCAGCACAACTCCTCAGTTCTCCGACCTATTTCCCAAGGAGTTTTCTGCCAGAGAGTGTGTGCATGTGATTTGATTACAGAGCATGTGAGTATAGAAAGAAGATGTAGTAGAACTGGTAGGGAGCATGAGATCATGACCGGAGTCGTGCTGCAGTGCATGCTGGGGCATAAATCACACTTATTTCACTGACATTATTATTGATAAGATTGATAAGGTTTTTTTTTTTTTTTCCCCCTTTACAAACTCTGTGACAAATACAAGGAGATACGGTTGAGGAATTTTCCAGGCATTACCCGAACACAGATTCCAGTGATAGAATGAGAATGCTGCCTTCAGCCAAACATTCTACATAAGCAACATAGTGAACGAGAATGTATTTGTGAGGCATAATTAGTGACAAAAATATTCCCCCCCTTTTTTTTCCCAAAACCTGAGTAGAAACATTTCCCCTGCATTGTTACATCAAACATGCATGGACCTTGGCAAACAATGAAAAGGAGGCATGGCATTTACATCGCTAAGTCTCCATGGAGACAGATGAAACAGAAAAAAAAACAAAAAAAAAAACTTGATTGCAGTTTAGTGGACAGGTATGTGATTATCTGCATCCTTCTGCATTACCTGATTGCTTATAGGATATTCGTTTGTTTGGAACAGTGAAAGAAGTAAGGCCTAATGGATATTACTTTTGTAAATGTACAAATTGGAAATGTGGATTTATTGTAGCCAATGTTCGTGTGCTGCCCTCATCTAAGTGGATCTGAACCTCCCCATTATAATTTTATGAGAATCATTATAAATGTTTTTAAGGGTGTGGCAGTCAGGGTTAAGAGTGCTATAAGAGATGATTAAAGACTGAACCTGACTGACATTTTCTGCAGAAAAACCTCCACAAATTCTTAAAGGAAAGGTCAGTAGGGACAACATTAACAGACAGGTGTCAACTGTTTTCGTCCTATGCGTTTTGACCTTCAGAGGACTCCGACAGTCTGTGTTGCGTTTCCAGACAGCGTCACGTAAGCATCCTTTTCTCACTGCTCTGATCTGAAGGTTTTACCGTGAGGATATTAACCTTGTTGCAGCAACCAGGAATTGACCGACCCCCACACTTGCTGTCTAGTGTGACAGGAAAGACGGAAAACACAGAAAGGGGGTTGGGTTTTGTGTCAAAGGTCAAAAGGCAGCTCTGCATGGACAGTATGTGGCACATGCATCTGTCCACTGAACAGCTTGGACCACTAATTCATTATATTTTTCTTTCCAGTCTAGGACTTGATTGCTGCATGTAAGAGGATTCCTTTTGTCTACAGAGGTTCCTGGTCAGGATCAGCTACATAACTGCGTGTTTGTAAGAGGAAGGGATTTTCTGTCAAGGACACTTCAGTGGGTTGGGTGCTTGCTGAGATGAAGCCAGCTGTTTGGGTTGAAAAGGAGTCACATCTCCCTGCTGCTTCATTCTTTACACTGTATAACCCCGCTGTGACCCTAAAAACTACACTAACAGATTTTGGTTATTGTCGTGATTCCATTGAATATGCAGTTTAAAATACAGCTGCAGTTATTGCAATTCATTGACTTGCAATCATTAGGTTAATAACAATTATTCATTGTTCAAGGACATTCCATAGCTTTGTTATATTTAAATTCTGATTTTGTAATGTTGAAAGTAGCTCTGTATTTGGACATTTTTGGAGTTTGGCAGTCGCACACATAGATAAACCTAAAAAACAAACAAACTATGAAGTTGATTATAATCAAATCTTATTTGGTTCTATATCTTGCACGCATGTAAATTATAATGGTATGGTTAATGTTCTGTGGCATCCGGCATTATCAGCATGAGGTTCTGACTCTTATTTCAGCTGCATCATTATCAGTATAACAATCACTTGAGTGAAAATGAAAGAGGGTCGTTTGTCTTGGAGAGCATTGGAGATGACACAGTGCTTGAAGACTCAGCAGACCCAGAACACTTAATAACACATCAACAGTAGAAATGAATTCCAATGTGTCATTGACTCTGGGTTTTTCTTCTTCCTTCTTTTTTTCCTTTAACCCTGACCAGTTGTTCTAATTCAGCTCTCATTTCATTTTCTCATCTCTTACACTATTATACAACTACAAGCTATTCTGTCACATTGCTGGACTCAGCACACAAGCCTCAACAGCAGCTGTTGTCTGTCCAACTCTTTCTCACATACAGATGGATCCATTCAGACTAGTTTAATTACAGTCCCAATTTTTTTTCTTTAACTCACACTTGGAGGTTCTGTGCTTTCTGAAAGGAAATACGAATTATTTTTAAAAGGAATGGATGGAAACAGTGCAGCATTTAGCGAGGAAGTCCTCTATATTTCAGTGTTTGGAATTTCTGATGATTCATTATAATCAAAGTAAGAAGTACAGTGATGAACTGCTCTCTAAATAATTGCTTCTTTTCAGTATTTATCTCATTGGCAAGAACACAGGCTAACAGTGGAATGTGATTACCCTGTTGACAGCCAGTGATTAAAAAGTTCCACCTGACCAACTTGATACGAGATGTGATTCATCAATTTGTTGTACTCGGTGTGAATGCACAACTGAAACCTGCACACAACATATTTAGAAAAACCACTGTGCTGTGAAAGTACTGAGTCAAATATTAGGTGATGGCCTATATTTTCTCTCAGTTGTATCTGTCACACCCACAGAAATTGATAGTATCCCAGTGAGCTGCAAAAGCAAAATCCAGTTTCTCTGTGCTTTTAGTGTTTTGTTTTAGAGGATCTACTTCCTGTCTGACTTTTTTTTGTTTGTTTTGTTGATAATGCCGCGCACCGTGCAATGTCTGTTTGGCAGGGAAAGCGTTGTGTCAGCACGCTTCACAGGGATATGGGGCTGGATAATAAGCTGTTTAGAGGACTTCCTCCAGATGTGCACCAGGTCCCTTTAAATGCTTTTATGGTGACATATTATGCTAACACACTTTTTTTTTTTTTTTGACTCGATTCGGGTGAAGATGAAAGATCAGAATAAATCTGTGTGTGTGAATCAACAAAAACAAAAGAGTGTTGCGATCTGAAACAGAATTAGTTTGTAGTTAAAGAACAAACCCGCAAAGATTTCGGTGATATTAAACTTGAAGCCTCTCTGCTGTCATCCGTCTTGAGAGGGCGTAATGTTACATATATGGCGCTAAAACAATCACTCTTTCTGGAGAAAGCTAATGCAATTATTTTGTAAAGAGACACTTATTTGTTTTAATCCTGATTTCATTTTTTTCTGCCCCTGAGCACTAAAACTGGCGGCATCTTCTTGCATTGTCATGTTTTCTTCATTAAAACTTCAGTTGTTTGTAGATGATAAACCATAAACCAGTAAATAACTCTTGAACTGTAAGAGGTTACAGGAAAATAAAATACTCTAGGTTACTGGACTAAGCCTTCTGTGCAAATAAAATCCAATTAAAGGTGAAAGAGGTAGAGCTTTGTTTTTTCTTGTTTTGTTTTTTTTAATCTGCTGAGCTTTGTATTCGGTCATTACTCACTATTCGAACAGTATATGGAGACCGAAGTTAATTACTTGCCTTGCAGAAGATGATAAGGTAGACAATCTTATTAGAGTTGGGACAAAGAATAATTTGTGCATTTGTAGCAAATTTCAGCACATTTTTGCTATCAGTTATTTTTCTCATTTTAATTTAATTGGAAGCAAAGGTAATGGATTATTGTGCTTAAAGTTCTTCCAGTTCCAAACAGCATCAGAAATACTTGCCGATTCTGTCAAAAATAAGAGTCTGTGAGTATTTATGTTCATTTACCAACTAATTTGTATTAACAGACTTTTTTTTTCTTCTCTGCTCTAAAAGCTCATGCAAGACATTATGTAATAATGCCCTGCAACTTCCTGCATGGAGTCAGCTATGTAGCATTAGATTTATGTTTGTAATATG
>JBAMYA010053774.1:0-30996 GCA_037176975.1 Arrhamphus sclerolepis | reverse complement strand
AATTTTTTTTTTTTTTTTTTGGGAGGGATTCAAGTTCTGCTGGGTACCATCTCTTTTGCCATGTTTTTATTGCTCAAAATTTATTAAATATCATGAGTGTTTGTGGAGGCTTTTATCCAGAGCAATTATTTTTTTCCTTCACATTAAACGGCAATTTTCCCCAACTCAATTTTGAGGGGAAAAAATTGCTTCAATTGCAACAGTTTTGCAGGTAAAACAATTTCCTGTTTGATGCGTAAAACCCTACAAGCATGGCTGTTCTATGTTCACATGTGACACGCGTTTCACATTTCTTAGTAAAAATGAAATGGAACATTTAGACTGTATCATCCAAGAAACTAAACATGTGGTTAGACATTCAGAAATTGGCGTTGCTTCAAATATTTGCACTGAAAAAAGTCCACTCTTTCTCCAAACATACTCTACAGAAGATCTGAGAGGCAGATTTTACAGCAACAATGGTGATATTGTAGTGAATGTAGCTGGCCTTCACCCTTTGACTCAGCTGGAGTTTTCTTTTCGTCCCCCCTTTGTCTGGATCCCATCTACACTCTTTCTGTTTTTAATTTCTTTTTCTTTTCTTTCTTTTTTTTTTTTTTTTTATCAAAAGCCTTTTCCAACCAACCAAACCATGAATCTGAAAATGTGCTGCAGAATTCAGTGAAGGTCAAGTGATGCTTTGTGCTGCTGAGGGAAAAAAACAACAACAAAACAAAACAACAACAGAAAACACACACACACACAATAAAATGAAATAATAACAGCGTATATAGCAGCTCAGAGGCTCAGAGCCGTGTGTGTTGAAGTTTTACACTGTGTCGGAGCCGATAAAAGCCTCAGCGCTGTGCTTATAGTCGACTCTGGGAGGCTGATTGATAGTTGCAGAGCAACCTGAGAGGAGCAGCCTGAGAGGTTTGGCAGCAGACAAACAGCTAATGAGAAGCCGTGTTAAACAAAAGGCAGTGAAACTAATGTGTCTTTGGATGTGGGAGTTAAATTATGAAGGCTGTTCCATTTGCTGCATTATTGCAGATAGAACACCAAAGCAAAAGAGTTTTATCTTATTAAGATGACCTTTTCTGTTTTATCTTTTTTTCTTTTCCCTTCATAGCCACCAAACAGAATCCACGGCTCGGGCTCCATGTGGTTGCAGCGACACTGATGCGGGGTGAGAACTCAGTTCATCCCAAACGTGTTGGATTTGATCTCAGTTCAGGTTCTTTGCGCAGATGCAAGGTCATGTTGAGACAGGAAAGTGTACGGTCTTCTCAAATATCCTTTCACATTTTAGAGATGGGCTTTTATGGTGGCCCTGAGAGCTCACTGCACTGACACCTAAAATATTAGCTCATTTTGATTTTGACATTTGGGCAAAGTTGGGACATAAAAGACTGGTAACATAAGCCGCCTGGAAGAACATCCTGCTGCTAATTAGGTTTGTTTGTTAGGTTCATGTTGAAGAATGAAAAGAAAATTTTAATAAAGCAGAAAGTCTTACACGTGAGCATGAACAGAGGGCCACCAATCTGTGAAAAAGCGTGTCTACTAATCATACTAATCATGCTGATTCGGGATGTTTTTAACCCTACAGAGCGCCTGAGTTTCAACAGTCTAGCTCGGAAATAAAAGCAGATAAATGGGTGACAACTTTAACCATTAAACCCAGTAAACTGGAAAAGCCCCTCTAGCTCTCGACATGTACACATACTTGTCGCATTTTCTTTTGCGTCATCATAGGAACGTTTTCTTTCTCTATGAAGCTTGAATCCTGAATCACTCCAGACAAGCATCCTCTCCCAAACATCCAACAACTGCTTCAAAGAAGGTGGGAGCGCGACTCAGAATATCATGCTAACTGTTTCTGAAATGGGCTGCGGCCATCAAATTCAAAATGACCTTTTTATGGTGCATTTTCTCACTTTCAACATGTAGAGTTTTTTTTTCTGTATGCTGTTGCTATAATCTTCTTTTTGAAAATGTTGAAACAAGAACTAAAGTGCAATGAAGATGTGTTACAGTTCTGGGCGTTAAACTATGGAATGAACTAAGTGATCAGTTTAAAAATGAATTAAAAGGTAAAATGATCAATTTCTATTGTGTAAATATATAGAGACATGTGTTCATGTGTGTGTATATGTAAAAACGCTGCATATGCTAAGTATCAGCAGTTTTTTTAATGCATAAGTTGCATTAAGAGCTGGTTTTTCTATAAAAGACATTCGAAAAATAAGCATCTGCTTCAGCCTTTTCCTTTTTTTCCTGATTGTTTTTTTAAATTGAACCAAATAAAAAGCAACCTATTTATCTATCTATCTATCTTGGAAATAAGATTTGGATTCATGAGGGCTTTTTTAAATCTATATTTTATACGACTTTTTTGGAACAGGGGTTACAACTTTTTATATACTCATCCAGTATTTCTGTTAAACGGTTGAGTAAATTTAGGATGTAAACTCTGTCAGGCCGTTTAACATCAGCCACTTGTTAGACATTCATATGGAACTCATAAACTCATTAATGTGGCTGCAGATGCTTTATGCCTCCAGCCTTGGTATGTTATGGATTAAAAACTCTGGTTGTCGTGGTTACAGTGCAGCTGTACCGGTCTTGGCGTCCACTGAGAAGTAAGGCTGCCCCTCCAGGACGCTGTAGACCACACGAGCGCTGTTTCCATACGTGGGGTCGTCGGCATCAGTAGCGGTCAGCTGGATCACAGATGTTCCTGGGCAAACAGAGGAAAAAGTGAGGAGGAGACGGCGCCAGTTGTGGAGCAAAGGCACTATATATAATATATCTGGGTGGAGTTATTTGGTTTTTCATGTGTCGCCAGGAATTAATTGAGCTTAACATCAAAAGTAGCTTTATGAATAGTGAATGATGCAGATGGAGATGATCCAACTCTCCATCCATTGTGCACTTTGCTGCACACACACACACACAAAAACCCAAACAAAATAAACATTTGGGCTCTTTATCTTCTCCATCTTACCTATTTTGGACATTTCTGGCACCGTGGCCTGGTAGGGACCATCTAGAAATTTTGGCTCATTGTCATTGATGTCCTGGATCTTGACGATGAACTCGGACTCGGGCTCCAGAGGTCTGTCGGTTAGGCGGTTGCGGGCCTGGGCTCGGAGGACATACTGCGACTTCACCTCCCGGTCCAGCCTCTGGATGGCGTGGATGTCCCCGGTGCTGTCGTCGATGGTGAAGGTGGTTCCCGCCCCCTCACCCGTCAGGATGTATTTAATGGAGCCGTCGCCTTTGTCCATGTCTGAGTGCAGCTGCAACGTTTTAAAAAAGGTGTCAGTCAGACTGAGGAGTTCTGCATTGAGTTGTCTGAGGACATGAAGGCGCTTGATGTTGCTAGAAGATGCAGATCATCATACCAAGGTTACTTCTCAGGGTCAAGTCAGCCACATTACATCACCATGATATCAATACGTCATACACATCAGCTGACCAAAGGCTTTAAAATGAAATATAAATATGCAAATTAGGTTTAGATATAAACAGGTTGTTGCTGTTTGTTAGTGGTAGTATCATCCAGCTCTGTCAAAGTAAGTAAAAATAAATGTGCATATTTGAAAAGTGTTGATATATTATGTTGAGGTATTTCCATTCATATAACGTTCAATAAATGAAATGTAGCAGTCGCCAAAATGTTCATGTATATAAACCCTCCAAATTGGATCTGAAGGCAAATTAAGCTCAGACCTCTGGGGTGGTTTGTGGTCAAATGCATTTCATAAAAGTGTAACAGCAAGTAGACGTGGAGTCAGCCTGTTTGTTGCCATGGACCCAGCCGTGCAATCACAAGCCTTTTGTGGCCTCTAAGTGCAAATGTCAGCTTGTTCAAAGTGTAATCAGCCTTCACTTTGTAGCACGAGTAGCATGAGTGTTTCTGCATATGTCGGATACTTACTGCCATCACATCAGAGTCCAATTGAACGCCCTTATTGCCATCTGTTCTTTTAATATAATATATAATCAACAGGTGCGAGTGCAGCTCAGAGCTGTGTCGGAAATGAACACTCAAGATACTTGCTTTTGCTTTTCATCATCAGCGGCCTCTGAGTGAAATGACCCAGGCAAGGTGGACAAAGTGCTATAAAGTCTGAAACGTTCCCATACATTGTTGATGTGCATTCGATAGTTAACAAGCTCTCCTAACAATACCTTTTCATTCTCAAGCAGCACACAGCAGCTTTTCTATCTCTTCTGGACAACACGCACACCTGAACTCTCGCCTGCAAAAAAGCCCAGTTTGGCCTCGAATAGATTTTTTTTTTCTTTTTTAATCAACGAACCATTGTGGGCTTCAGACTCACGTCTTATGGTGATGCATCACAGGCCGGAGCTTTTTCCTCCTCCTTTTCCTCTGCTAATCCCTCCTTCCCTCCAAGGCCTTTGAAAAGAGGCTGTTTTATACCCAGGCTATCAATAACCTGCTCCATCTCCAGCCTAAATCCTGAACCTTCAATATCCCAGTGGCTCAGAATACGTCATTCCTCAAAAAGAGAAGAGGTGAGGGGAAAGACATTAAAGGAGGAGGTGCTACAGCATATCTCTCTCCTACTTTGTCATATCTTACTGTGCCATTGTGCCTTGTTCTTGGTCCTGGGTAGTAGCCTGGCCTGTCAGAATCACTTATTCCTCTCAGCCTGGAAAAATTAGGTTGGAAAGAATCCATAAGGGGACACTAAATTGAAAAGAGGAGGTAAAATGGAAGTGAATATACTACAGCGACTGGGAGAAATGCTGATAGCACACAGGGAGAAATCCAACAGTCCTCCCAGGGCTCTTCTGTCAGGTCAGAGCATTATCCTTTTAGGAATCCTGCATTTCCCTCTGTATTCCCATGTGGAGGCGGTAAATTTATTTCAGAACTCTAATTAAGCAGGTTTACATCAGTCCCAGAGGGATGCTTGAGAGGATGAGCTGTTGGTTCAGCAGAGTTTTAGACTATACGCTGCTGCAGCGCTGCCGTTTCAGTGTAGTCACCTTTCCACGCAGGACTGTTATTTATATTTGTTAATTATGAAAGATATTTAATGAAGTCACTGCTTTTACATCATTTACTCATTTAAAAAATTAAATAATTAATATTGCTGTTGAGCAAATGCAGTTTTCAGTCAGGATTAATCTCATAACAGCGCCGTCAACTCTGATGAACAACAAATCTATTTCATTTTGCAATCTATTGAAATGTATAAGCTGAGCAGTGATAAAGTCGTGCAAACAGGAGCCACAGTACTTAAGATAATCAATTAACTCTACTGTTTATGTGCTGGAGGCTGACACTGTTGTTTCTTTCTTTTAATGAGACATGCCCATGTGGTCGATAGAACATTTCCAAGACTGACGCCAAGTTCTAAGAGATCAGAACAATTAGCCAAATAGCCAAGTGTAACTCACATAAATCATGGAAATAATCATCACTGATCTACATAAGAGATGTATGACATGCCTGTTAGATTTCCTTTCATGTTAAATCTTAAAAATCCTTCCAGCAAACACGGAGGAATCGATATTTGAACCTACAGCTGCCAAACACGCCAAAGAAAACTTTCAGTTAGCATGTTTCGTAAATGGACATCAATATGAATTATTGATTAATATTCACTAATGTCATACTGACGGAGACTCTTCCCACTTTCAATGTTACCAGGCTGACCCTAGTGGCCATTTGAGGAACTGCTCATTTTGTTATTATGTGTATTATCCATTTACACACTTGTGTGTTTCCACCCGCGTGGGGTCTGGGGGGTCTAAAGGCTGTAGACTGTAATTTTAACACGGCCGACCTCCTCCTCAGTCCCGTCAGCTGTCGTGTCTCCACTTACGACGACAGGGCCGACTGCATGTTCACTACAATTCCAAACCACATGGTGGCAGTAGTGCGCTGCGTCTGGTCTTTGTCAACCACCAAAAAAGAAAAGAAGATGATGTGGGCAAAAACAAAGATACAAAAGAAGAAAAACAAACTAAATTGACGTAAAAAATATATTTAAAGGTATTTTAAGGCTCACTCTGCTAGTGTTTTGTGTTGCTTCATGTGTGGTTTACATCTATCAATTTGTAAATCGTGTTCATAGTGCTTTCAGCATGCTCATATTCAGAGCGTTCCAGATAGACTGTCTAGTTTTAGACCGCTGCCATCTTGGTGTGCTAATTGAGCTCAATGGCAAACAATGAGACCTTGTGTTATCTACAGAAAAAGGACAAATAAAAGTAGTCAAGTTCATTTGGAAAGAAAGAGACAATGCAGAGTTGCAAAAGAAGGTCTCGACAAAGTGGGAATAATCATTCAGTCGTATGAAATAGTGTCATGGACAAGAGACTTGAGTCCGTATCCAGACAGCATACATGGACAATCATCAACTACCAATAAGAAAAAATATAGATTTTATTAAAGGCCATGTAGGTACAGTACTGTTTACGTACAGCAGATCGATATTCTCTGACTTGCAGATATTCAATTATTTATCACATAAAAATGTGAACAGAAAGTTCTTCGATCCTGTGACTACTCTATTGTTTTCTTCTGTGTGTAATATGATCTCCGTTTCTGTGTCATGTCTGTTTGAGCAATCAAATATTGCACAAAACGATGGGATTGCAGAACAGATTCACTCACATGAAGACGACATAATATCTGAAGTTCTTCGAGATGTTGTCTGTGATCAGTTTGCTCGTCTACCAGCGTGTGGTGCACGTGACGTCACATGAAACTGCTCTATAGTATTTTTATCTTCATAGTACATCCATCTGTAAATCATGTCGATCGCATATAAACTACGTGGATATTACGTTGACAGTTCTGCCTTTACTGCACATAGTTTTAAATATTTTTACATATTACATTGCAAATTAGCAGCTAAACTGAACTCTGCTGCCTTGTGCTTTTTTAGATGTATAAAAACATTAAAAGTGAATGTAATCTATATTTGCTAATTCCAAGCTGGATGCAGGAAAACTGATTCTGGATCTGTGATGTCACAGTACCCAGCAGATCTGAGCATCCTAACGAATTACATCTTTTCAGAGGAACAGGACTGTGAACAGTGACAGGATTCTCCCTTTTTTCCTCCACATGTCCCTTTAAAAATCCTCATTTGATTAAAGCTCACAAGGATGTCACTAGAAAGATGAAAGTTTGTGTCATATATATCAATTAATGTGATAACAAATTTAATATAAACAGTGTAGACAGTCATTTATCATTCACGTCCGTCAGGCATTTATCTCTTTCTTCCTCATTTATCAATCATTTATTTTAAATTTAAACCCACTGTTCATTATCATCACTTTATTACTATTATTTTCACTGTCGTGCTTTTTTAAAATCGAATAAACATTTTCATCACATCCTTTTTGTGCTGGAATAATAAACACGGGTTATACTTTATTCTTGCACTCTGCACTCGAGCACTTGGTGCTGCAGATGTGCCGTCCACCTCTGTAGGAACATGGACCGAGTGAAGCTTTGGGGTGAGTCAATTAACTCAACCGCTGCTGTTTGGCTGTGGCTCAAAGTGTTTTGTTATGGACTAAGTGCATTCAGGGATTGAATCGAGATTTTTTTATGTAATTCATTGAAGCTGGCCTTTGCCCACACATGATCTTCTCGTCTGCATTCATGCTTTGAGCTCCTCCAAAGCTGCAGATTTGCCTGCAGGCTGCCCAGCTCCCCTATAGATCTTTTAGTTTTCACTGCTTGAAATCTGGAGGTAAAGCTGCTTTGCAGCACCGACACTCAGGTGCTCTTCAAATCACTAACACCAAGTGAAAAGGTCATGCACAAAATTTACTGTCCTAGAGAATGGAAACCTGGGTTTTTTGTGTATGTTTTTACCCTCAGGTTATATTTTCATGCTAAAACAAACTACGTGCGTGCATGTTTGTACACTGCTGCTTGTAGCCAACACCGACCTTTCCGATGTAAAGTGGCTCCAGTCCGGTGTACTCCTCCAGGACGAAGAACTGATTCCACACCCAGCCTCGCTTCACCCTCTGCAGCAGTGCCGAGCCTCCGGTGTTTTCCTCCTCTGCCGGTTTACCCAGGAGGCTTTGAGGCAGAATGGTCAGAATGCCAAGGGTCAGAGGGAGCAAAGTGCTCACAACAGCTGGGGGGTGCAGTCGGACTCCCATCGTGAAGCACAGAGTAGAATTTGAAGAGACTTTCCCCCCCCCCCACTCTTTCTTCACCGACAGTTATTTTCAGAGTCCCGTCTTTTCTGACTGTTCCGGGTGTTCTGGGAGAAAGGGAAAGAAAAAAATAATAAAATAAAAGAAGACGGATGAGTGTGAGCCTTATGTGCTTTTGGACTCCATCATCTTTTTTGTTGAATATTGTGGCTCTGCTGGAAACCTGTGCTTGACACATTCACAGTCCTCTCTGCTGCCGTCAGATTACCTCTCTACCACAGAGTTTTTGTTGAGAAGTAATCAGCTGTGTGTCTGTCTGTACCTTTATCCAGGATAATAAAAAAAAAGGGGGAGACTTTTTCTCTGGAGCTTTTGAGAACAGGAGACGACGTAATATATGAACTTATGTTCATGTAGTGTCATAACGCCCCTTTAAATCCCATATTTTGTGTTTAAAAACACTAGGTCGTGACAATAGGCAAATACAATATCAGATGAATGACATATTGTTTCTTTTAAATGCCGAAATCTAGTTATTTATTATATGGACAACACTAAGTACCCCAGTAGGATTGAGGAGGGTGAGTTGCAGCCAGGTGCTGGTAATGCTGAAGTGATCACCAGCAGGTGTTCAGAGCTGTTTAACACAATGCCAAGAGGGAAAGACATAAGCAGTAATTTTATAGAAGGAATTGTTATGGCATAACAACTTAGGGGTGGTCACAAAACCATTTCCAAATCAAGCCTCCTCATTAATAGTGGTTTGCAGGATTGGTTACGCAGTCTAACCCAAAGTTGGAGAAATCAAATCAAATCATGAGCTACATCACTTTAGCATGTTCGATCTTAAAGTTCAGGACAGGAAAATATGACACGAACAACAAGAATGACTTGTTTTGTAAGTTTACCAGGTGGCTAGCCTCTTTTCTCCAGCTTGATCAGAACAGCTGAACAAACTTCAAAACATCTGGATTCATGTCTTTTTGACAGAGGAAACCATAGTGGAGATGTTCGCTCTCACACACTGTCAAGCACGGTGGTGGAGGACTGGAGATTTGGGTTGGCTTTGCAGCAGCAAGACTTTGGCACCTTAAAGTCAATGATTCAACCTCTTGATACTGGGTCAAATTTCAGGCCATCTTACCTTGCAACTAAATCTTTGAAACTGGGTCATGACAAACATGGATCGGGACCATGAACTCCTCTGAATGCCGGAGGATTGTGAAGCCATCTATCGAAAGCCAATGCTTGGTCAACACTAGGTCATGCAACAGGACAATGATCTGAGAAGACTATTGACAACAGAATGGCTGCAGAATAGGAGTTTTGGTTTTTAGGAATGTCTTGGTCGACTGAAATGCTGTGCAGGACATTAAGAGATCTGTGCATAAGTGAATGCTGCAAAACCTCAATGACCACAGCAATGCTGTGACGAAAAATGGACCAAAACTCCTCCAACAACATGATCTATAAGCTACTGAGTCATGAGTTTCTGTTGTGTTACCCACATGATGGTTAATTTTTGCTAAATAAATAATTGTACAGTGAAAAAGTTTTGTATTTACCCAATTGTTTTGTCTGAAAAAGGGGGGGATTAGGAAGTGATCACGGCAGCAAGCTCCAGTGTCAAAAATAGAACAATTTGCCCAAAAATATGTTAACGTGTAAAATCCTACCACATTCTGGAAGAAAACAGGAACTTTGTGCCTTTCCCTGGGCTCAGGATGATCAGGCACTTCACATTGGAAATAAATGAAGTGTAACCACACTCTTCCTCTTCTTCCTCCTCTTCCTGTCATGAGGACAGGCAAGCTCTTTCACACCTACTGTAATTGGCCGGGGGGTGTGATGTTCTGAGATTGTAGTGCTTCTGTCAACGCTGCTGCTCAGCTTTACTCACACCATGTTCTACAAGCTCGCTTTAGTGCTTCACACCGCTCATTACAAGTATACTTCTTTTTTTTTTCTCGTTTTCCTGTAATGCAGCTTCTGAAGGCCCCTGTACGGTTCAGCCCAAAATGTTTTACACCTGAACAACATTTCTCCCTCTGCATCACATCTTCTGCCAAAACAAGGGAGTCAGTTCCATGCATTTTTGCAGGAGATGCTTTTTAAGGCATCGATCTGAGGTAATCAATACCTTTTCACATGCATCGCATACTCTTTCTATCTACAGCTTGTTTTATGTATTAGGAGAAAGGCTGCATCTGCTTGCTTCTTCGTGCATTAATGAACTCAGTGGAGGGAAAAGGCAGATTTACGGTCAGGAAACAGAAAGAGGTGGGGAGAAGAAAAAGAATAGGCTGCAAGCAGGAGGAAAAGGGAAAGTTTGGCACAACCAAGTGTGTGTGTGTGTGTGTGTGTGTGTGTGTGTGTTGGGGGGGGTTCAACAAAAGAAAGAGCGACTGTTTGACTCATGGGTTGACTCCATTATGTTTTGTAAGAGAGCTTTGTGCTGCTCTAGACTCTCTGAATCACCAAACTCAGTTAATCATTGTGGAAGAGGCACAAAAGGCAGAGACGGGTGGGGGGCGTGGCTGCACCGACAGTGGAGGGCCGGCCCGACTCTGTGTGTTTGTTACAAAAAAAACTCAGCGAGGGCCGCTTAGCAGGGAGCCTGACACTTGACCTCGTTGCTCCCCTTCCATTCAGCCCATTCGAGCTGCCTGGTTTCCATTATGAAGTAAAATTAGGTCCCTGTTCCCTGCTCACAGCTCTGCAGCCCTCCAGCTCCGCCTCTCAGAGGTCACGATCCGGACCCGAGCTGCCCCCTTTTTTTTTTTTTGTTGAGCCTAATGAGGTGACATGCTAAGTAATTGTGCGAACAGAACATTTCACACGTCTTTCTTCTGCTAATCTTATGGCATTCCGCTTGTTTAAGGTAACAACAGCTGGCGGCTGCCACACAGGCTGTGACGGGAGGCAAAAGAAGATGAAAGAATGGACGAGGAAATCATATGAAAAAGCTTTGCCCGACTTAAGGCAAAGAGGTATTTTCCCACCAGACTCAAACCTTCCTGCCGGTTATGAAATCTGCTTTTGTGTTGCAAAGAAAAATAACACATTTTCAATTAGAGATGCCAGAGCCAAAACAACGGAGGAGATGTACGGAAATGTCCCATTTGTCCAACGGTTTATTCAGAAATATGAGAAAGCTTTGTCAAGAGGCAGGAAAAAAACACTGAGTGACAGCTGAAGAGACTGTGATAGTCAGGGGGAGCAGCTGGCGTGAGAAAATGATGCACCATATTGTTTTATCATCGTACTCCAAGTCCACCTGCAGCTCTATTAACTGTGATCTTACAAAAACAACGACATCAAACTGCTCCTACATGATGGGGAGCATTTTCCTTTCAGCTGAAAAACAAACTCTCAGCATCTCCACAGTGCAGATGATAGAATCTTCAGCTGTTCAGATGAGTCGCTTCTGCTTTGTAAAACCCAGGAAAAAAAAAAAATCAGATGGAGAATAACATGGATGTTGTGTTTGTCGCTGGGATCAAAACTCGACACATCTAGAAATGTAATAATTCTGGTTTCAGAAGATTGCACAGGATTTTTTTCAAGTTTTTTTTAATTTTATTTTATTTAAACTTAAAAACTAACGTATGGGTCAGTTTCTGGGAATGCTGCACAATCAAAATAATCCACTTTGTTTATAGTTAAAGAAAGAAAGAAAAGAAAACAGAATAAAAGAGGGTGAAGCACAATCTTCACATGGCACCCAACTGGTGAACGGGTTCATTTTCAGCAGAATTCATTCTCCACTTTCTGCCAACTAGCTAACTAAATTTGTTACAGCAAAATGTTCTCAGCAATGACAAGACCTACTTTAAAGTGGCCAAATGACTCCGTTCAATGCTTTTTAACTAATCTGCACCGTTATTTTGATAATGATTTAGTTTAATTCATGTTTGGTAAGTTGAAAATGCTTGATACTAGAAATGCTTCCATTTTCCATCATGTCTGCTCTCTATGACATCACAATTTTCTGGTATGATCATTCTCCAAGTAGTTTACCACAGCAGGAGAAACTGCTTCAGCAAAACTAGAAGTTTAAGTGCCATTTTACTTCTAAATAAGAATTTTGCTTTTGTTCCAGCAATTTCTCCACAGAAAAACACTTTCTGGTTGTGAAAGAAGTTTGGCTTCCTAGATGCAATTTTGTTTTTAATGGGCCAGCAAGGCGGGTGCAAACATATTTGTTTAGTCTTTACAGTTTACAGAGGACTATCTCATGAACAGGCAATTTCAACATCTTAGAATTATGCTGGTTTTCAAAGTTACTCCAGAGATGTCAGAGATTTAAAATTAAAAGGCTAAAATTATGTCTAATGTAGTGACTTTGAATAGGGTTGAAATGCTGAAGTAAAAAAAGAAAAATTTTAGTGAAAATGGTAGCACCTTTGCCTTTCATCTGAAGAGAGCTGGGAGAGGCTCCAGCTTCTCCCAGCAGCATCTGACTTCAGTTTGTCGGACATGGAAATACATAAAACAGTGTATAGCTTCAGTTGTTCTACATTCTGTTAGACTCTCTGCAGACCGTCTTAAAAATCTGGAAAAGAATAAGTTGGAGGGCTCTATGATGAACAATAACCAGCTCATATGTGGTCTACCATTTATTGGCCAAATCATTGAGAAAAAAAATGTCAAAAAACAGATTTCAGTCATCTAACCAAGAGGCTATTTTGTTTATTTTCAGTCTGGTTTCCAGGGCAACCTTGGGACAGAGACAGAACTCTTTTTATTTATTTTTTTAAATATATGAAATTTGGCTCAACACTGTTGATAACAAAAGTTCTGCTGGTCGTTATTTGACCTTCGTTCACCCTCAAGAGGACCCTCTTATGAAATAGCCCAGGTCATATCTGCTGTACATCAGAGGAGCCTCTTCATTCAGGTTTTCAGTAGCGTCTGTTTGGGGTAGTTTTACGTGGCCTACATTTCAACAAGAATTTTCTGGGACCTCTGGGGGCCCAAACTGCCATGTGCTGTTGCCCTGAAACTGCGAGGAAGGTGGAGGTGTAGGCTACCTGCTGAATGGATATTCTGTAGGCAGAAGGTTCAAGTACAAGTCAACTCCTTTCCTCATCACCACCACCAAAAGAAATGAAGCAACCATCTCAGCTCCTTCGGTGTTGATCTCATGATTCTACTATTATTTTTTCCTTATCCTCTTACTTAAAATTGCTGTCTTCTTCTTTGATTTATTGGCAGCTTGCAAACAGCAAAAGTGCTGTGCTACCACCAGGTGGTATTTATTGGTAGTGTTTTAAGTCAGTAGATCCTACCAGCTCCGTCACTGTGGATGGAAACATGATGACTGAAGGCATGGAAGATGAGGTCGACCCTCTTCGAATTCCAGCCTCGTAGGTTTTGTCCTGGACCTCCATTGACGGAAACACAGCTTTTATCACCTTTGGAAACATATACCTGAACTACACCTCAAGAAATACTCTTTGCAGACATGTGGTGTCCCCCAGGGGTCCATCCTAGGGCCTTTGTTGTTCAGTCGGTATAAGATCCTTTTTGGACTAAAGAAATAATAAATAAATAAATGAATAAAGAGCTCCATAGTTATATCTCCCATAGTTATTCCGATGACACGCAAAGCTACTATGCTCTATCACACGATTACGGTCCCCTTGATTTTCTGTCTCAAAGCTTTCTTCAAATGAATAAAAAAAAGACTAACGATTCAGAGTTGGATTATACTTTATACCTTTGGATTATACCCAAACAGACAAAGCTTTAAAGTCAAGCAAATGGACACAGAGCTTCTTTAAAAGATGAAAAGAACTGCTGAAATCAATACTAAAGACCTTTCACTCACTACCTGTGCATCATTCAACTGATTTTAAAAGACTGCAGCTAATTCATAAATTACTGAAGGAAGAGGAACCAAACTGCTTCTTAAGGATCTCCTTTTAATTGGTTTTACCTTTTTGTTCTTATCTCTGTTTGAACTGTCTGTGGGTATGATCTGCACTCACCATTCATTCACAAGAGCTGTGTTAGCCGCGAGCAGCTGCTAGTGTGAAAAAATATGCAAGAAACCAGGAGTGAATCCCTCAGCCATTTGTTTACCTGCATGTTGCCTAGCCAGATAATTTCTGGAAAATTTCAAGGCTCTGCATGTGTGAGAATGACTGAAGACTGAATAAAATGTGGATTTGTCAAATGGCTTAATTTCTTTAAGGACTGGTGAAAACTGTTTTCGTGGTTCTTAGTCCACTGAAGGTCAATTCGGTGAGGGGGGGCGGTAAGGTCACAGAGGGCCATCTCGGTGTGTGGTGAATCTGTCCATTTTAAGATTTATATGCAGCATTAGTAAGTGTTAATTTCACAGTGGCCATGTCTGAGCTCCACTCACCTCAGCTTTAAAAAGAGCCCTCCCATGGTGTGGAAAAAGGCCCTTAAAACTGGGTGGATCCATGAAAATGGTTCCCGCCCATCCCGGCAGCGCCAAACGTCACGGCTAATTTGTCAACCCCAATTGATTTTGCGTGGTGGAGTGGTGTTGGGGTGGTTGGGGGCCTGCAACGACACACCTTCTGAGTGTCTTTTCAAAACGCCAAGATTTCTGAATCTAATTCATGTTCCCGGGCTGAGTGCCTCAATGAAGAGTTGTTTCTCCTTTTTTTTTTTCTATTTCAGAATGCTAATGTTTATTTATTCTGCTGCTTACTGTGTTAACTTTTAATAAGGAGCCCTTTCTCACAGCATGGCCTCTGGGATGTGTGTGTGTTTGTGTGTGGATAAAATGACCTGGTCTTGTCTTTTTTTTTTTTTTTAAATTAAAGAGTCTATACCATCCTGGCCCTCAGCAAGGACCCTGTTTCCTTATCTGGCTCAGAGGGGGGAGAAAGCAGCCTTCAAAGGCAGAGTTCAGAGCTGAGGGAGCGAGTATTCTGACCAAACTCTCTCAAGATCACTCAGTTGTTTGTGTGTGGGTCTGAATATGAGTTCACAGATGCCCGAGTGTGTGTGTGTGTGTGTGTGTGTGTGATGGATTCATCCCTTGAACCCAGCCCCCCGGGACATCGGCGCTGGCATGGGGCCGGCTTTGAACATGCCTTTCTAATTGTGGGGGCCCCTGTGCAGCTGTGCACGCCACCACCTCTGCACTGTGATGAGTGCCTATCCCTCCCCGCGGCTCGTTTACAGTAAGGTGTTTTTAATTATTCAGTCGTACACGCCCCCCCCCCCATCCCCTTCCTGTCTTTATCTGCCTTTGTGTGCTGTCTGAGCTTCAGAAGCTGCTCTTCTCTTTTTTTTAACTCTAATGTTAAGACAACAAAAAGTATTGATTCACTTTTATTCCTTTTCAGCATCTGTACTGCTGTCATTCAAACTTATTTTTAGCCCCTCCCACTCCCCCCTCACCCTTTCCTTTCTTCTCCTCGATGCACATTTAGTTCACAGATTCCTCAGAGTTGGTCATAAAAGGAGCCTTGTCATTTATGGAGAAATGAAATCACACAAACTGGCATTCATCCCAGCCACTGGTGCATGGAAGTGATGTCACCGTTCATAAGCGTCATCTGGAAAAGTTTGCAATCAGTGTCACAAATTAAAATGGCGGTGTCTGGCCGCTGGATCCTCTCAAATTAACATCGGACCCATAATCTGCTTTTGAATTTTGTCTAGAAGGGGAAATAATCCCGCTGCCTCACACACACGTGTGCTGGAAATGTCATTTAAGATATCTCAACCTCGAGCACCATCACAGGAACCTGAAAGGTTTTGCTAATGTGGAGACGCAACGCTCATCTTTCAGTGAATCCTTTTACCGTCTCCGCCTGATAATATCCAGAAATGTCTGCGGGCTCTGGCGGGAATGCACTTGCCAATCTAGCATCTTATTCGCTGGCCTTCAAAGACAGACGATAGCTTAATGGGTTTGATATTAAAAGAAAAAAAAAATAAAAGTCCTCTTCTTGAGAGAGCTGAACTTTTGCTCAGAGTACAAAATCAAACTCCAAAGAAGTTGACACACTAAAATTGTAAATAAAAATGGAATGCAAATCTCACACTAAAGCTTTATTAACAATTAGAGATCAAAACAGTCCATTGGTTCAAATAAATAATTCTAATTTTAGTTCGACTAACCGCTGGGCAGTTTTCCACCATGAGTCCAGAGAAGACTTGAGGCAAACTGTCGAGGTCCTTTGCCAAGCTGTTTTCTTTTTCTTTAAAAAAAAAAAAAAAAAAAAATCCTTTTATGAATGAATTACAACAAACTGAAGTATTATTTGACTGAATTAGACTGTATTAACCTTGTTTGCGCTTCAGTTTTAATTGCAATCAGAAGAATTTTATAGTGAAATCACGCTATAAAAATAAAGTCAACTTAAGGAATTGCATGTCTGGATCACGTTCACACGTGGCATGTAATGAAGGTGCAAGTCAAGTCAAAATTTTATTTAAAAAAAGTGCTTTTTGAACTTTTGGACATTTATAAGTGCTTGTTCCCAACCTAAATGTGGTTTATTTAAGACTACTTCTTTATTTCCTGGACTTGAAAAATCATGAAGTCACGGTGTGAACCTTATTCTCAGTTTTTAAGCGAATGCTTCATTTAAAACACGAGGCAGAGACCTGGGACACCTGGTCGGTCATGAGCAGAGGTTTTGAAAGTCTACTGTTGAGTAGATCAGCAGGAAGATGGGGAGAACTGGCACTTGTAGACTTTGACTGACATGGCAACCTGGGCTGTTCAGTATTAGTTGTGTGTGTGAACCACTTTTATCTGTTCAAACAATTATACAAAAGTATAAACACCATGTGAATGTCCAGCAATCATGCTGCTCGGGAATGAGGTGGTTTGTGTCCCAGAGATAAAGGTGCATTGGTGTGAAATGTGCAAATCAAACCCAGAACAAAAACAAAGAGTGTCTTTATCCACAATGAAACCAGTCCTGGACCACATGAGCTGAAAGACCACTCTGCTTGCAAGAAGACAATTACTCCAAAAGTAACATTAAAAAGTCAGATTACAGTTTGCAAAAGCACACAGGGAGAGAGACCTTAATCTTTGAAGACATGTGCTCTGATGAAACTAAAACTGAACTATTTGGCCATAATGACTTTTGTTACTTTTGGAGGACAAACAGGGGAAATTCACAAACCCGAGAACAACATCTGAAGTGTGAAGCATGGGGGTGGCAGCATCATGTTGTGGGGTGGGGCGGTGCACTTTACATCACGAGGAAAGAACATTATGCAGCAACATTGAAGCAACATCTTAAGACATGAACAATGGCCCTAAACATACCACCAAATTAGTTAGAAAGTTAAGGACAAGGAAGTCAATGTTTTGGAGTGAACATCACAAAGCCCTGATCTCATTCTGGTAGAAAATTTGTGAGGTGTGTTTGAGCAAGGCAGCTTCCAAACTCAGTTCTGTCAGGAGGAACGAACCAAAATTCAAGAAAACTATTGTGAGAAGCTTCTGGAAGGAAACGCAAAAACATTTGACCAAAGTTTTACAGTTTAAAGGCAACGTTGCCAGATACTAGTGAAATGTATGTAAACATCTGACTTTGAAGAAAGTAATAATTACAAAAAATCTCTCTTGTCATTTTGGCGTTTAGCAAATAAGAAATAATTATGGTAATCCTAACTGACCTGAAACAGAAAAAGTTTAGTCTGATTTGGTGCCAGTGCTTATTTTTATACAGCGTATATAAACTTCTAGTTTCAGCTGTAGATATAAGCTATAATATCTCAGACCAGATACACACATGGCTTCTTCTTTGCACGTTTGAACTTTCACCTGCATCTGAAGATGGACTGGCCAACTGTGGCTTATTTCCATAACTGTGCCTCTTTACAGAAAACAAAAAAAAATCGGACTCATTTTTAGTGCGATGCCACCGACATCCAATGATGATTTACAGCCTTGTCCTCCACGTACAGAGATTTCTCCAGATTCTGTGAATCTTTTGATATTATTATGTAATGCAGCTGATGAGATATTTAAAGTGTTCCCAATTTTATAGAACATTTTACAGAATATTATTATAAAACATTATTATAAAAACAAGATGTGTTTTTTTTTCTGCAGACATAAATCCCAGCACAGACACTCCGCTTCATCTGTTGCCAGATAATTTAAATAGTTCAATATGTTCCTCTAGGAGATTCTCTTTAGTACCACTTACTTTTCCAGGCTTTGGTTACTCATCTGCCTTTTTTAAAAACAAAAAAAACAAACAACAACAACAACAACAAAAAAAACAACCTATTCCTGCAGTCAATTTAAAAATCATCAAATTCACTTTCAACGTGTGATATGTGTTTTTTATGTACTATTGTGAACAAAATATGTATTCCTGAGATCTTAAATCATTGAATTCTGTTTTTATTTAAACCGTAAGCAGCATCCAGCTTTTAGTGATGTCAGAATAAGGAAGGGAAAACAAACAGAAGTCCACAAAGAGTTAAAATTTTGTCTCCTTCAGCAGTAGTAGTTGACATGTGCTGGGAGTAGGTGAAGTCAAAGCCCTTTTTTTTCTGCCAAAAGCAAACTGTGACCTACTTCTTTTTCTTTACTGCTAAGTATATTTGTTTCTGTAAACACTGCTTAAGTGTCAGCTGGGCGCCGTGACGACACCTCATCCCTTATTCATCAGCAGTCACTCACAGCAGACAAATCCTCCTTAAATCATCTCTTGCTATTTACGTCTTCAAAGTGCTATTGACATTTTCTATTGACAACTGCTGAAAATGTGACAAGTCAAAGTAAAGAAAAAAAAAAAAAGTGTGTGGGGGGGGTGCCTTACCTTGTTCCTTTCCAACTTTACTTCTTCACGTATTTCTTTGTACTTCTCTTGCCTGCACACCTGCTGAATGCTGTAAAAGCGTCTCCCCGCAGTGCATCAGTTTCGCTAAAGTCACCTTGAGTCCACGCTCCCGCTTGTCGGCCTCTTTGTAAAGTTTCCCCTCTCTCCAACTATATATATATAAAACAATCTGAATCCTCTCACGCTGCCTCTGCTCTGCCTGTGCTGCTCTCTCCCCCTCACAGCTCTCTGCACACTCTCATCTCCGGTGTTGCCTTCACGGGGGCCCAATCAGACTAAAGGACCAATTGTCCCTCTCTTTACAATCAGACAGAACGGCCTCCCCCCTTCTCATCTCTAATCCAGCAATCTCCCACCTCGAGCAGTGGACGGAGAAGAGGTGGAGAGAGTAGAGGAATGGGAGGAGGAGGAGGAGGGTGGATTGACAGGAGAATAGGGGTGAAATTGCAGCAAGGGGAAGAGGGGGTGGGGGGGGTGCAGAATCAGGCAAGCATGGCATGGAGGAATAAAAGGGCAGAGGCATGAGGTGGTGGATGGTAAGCAAAGGAGAGAAGTGCTCCTAGATGCACCACAGAGGCCAGCTATTTCATCTGAAGGCATGTGCAAGTGGAGGAAGTGACCAGTGTGGGGGTGGAGGTGGTGGTTGTTTTTGGGGAGGGGGGGGGGCTAAGAGCATGAAAATTGCTAAGGGTACAGGATCACTGGTCAGTGAGAAGCTTAAGAATGCAGGGAAAAAAAGGTTAACGTTTATGCATTTTTATGGGCCAACGTTGCACTTGCCTGAACTTGTGCTCGTAAAAGATGAAGCTTTCACCTGCATCATATTCCACTGGTTCGCCCGGTCACAGTCAAAGCAATTAGTTCTCCAAATTGGCCCCCAAAAAATAAATAAATCCACAAGTATTAGGCGCACGCCAGCACACACAGTAAGTGCAGCGGAAGATTAGTCATGGTCACGGATATCTGATCTCTGGTTAGCGTGGAGCGAGAAAGTCGCAGAGTTACACTGAAGCAATCATGGAATTAATGCAGCAAAAAAGAGGTTTTTCAGAGCCAGAGTCTCTTGAATGTTTCTCCTCAGGAGGAGAAACACGACGGGGGTGAAATCATATTGGAGATGTATTCAACCATGTTTAAACAGAAATGAGAATGCATTACACAAAGTGTTTGAGGATGATGCTTTTGTATTTTCGTTTTGAATTGTTTCCAGCCAGCATTTTTTTAAAAAAAGAAAATACATTTATTCAGCTTCAGACAAAAGCGTGCAAAGTTTCTCCAATATTTGGAGCCCCCTGGGATGGCTTTGCTCTTTTTGTCCCCCACTCCACAGCCCTTTTGACTCTCCCTAATCTTCCTGACAGAGTAATTTAGTGTGTTGTACAGCTCTAAAAATACAGATGAAGGCTGTTGTCACCCACTGAGGCAGATGGTCAAAAGGTTGTACTTCTCTATCGGTTCAATATGTTTTTTTTTTTTCTTTCTTCCACTCTGTCCCCTTCAATATGTCTTCTTTCTTGTTTGGCAAGCCATTATTCTTCACAATTGCCCACACATCCCTCCCCGTTGCCCTGCCTATCGTCTTTGTCTTTTTGAAGACCTGACTGGTTACCGATCTGTTAGCAAATGCTTGACTGGAGCCCTGAAAAACAAAAACAGAAAAAAAAAGAAAAGAAAAGAAAAGAAAAGGCAGGGGCTCCCTCTTTGTCCGGGACAACTCTGGAATGGTGGCATTCAGGGTCCGTGAAAAACACCCTCCGTCACTGCGGCAGGGTAGCGGATAATAATTGGCAGAACAAATTGGACCTAAAGGACTTATGGAAGGGCCTCTGTCCGTTAACTCCTTAATGCTGGCAGACGTCCCCCTGGGCGCTCCAACAAAGGCCCAGATCCGCCGTAGAAATAGATTGGATACAGTTGTGTTCCAGACGTTGCTGGACACTGGTTTAGTATTAATACGTTGGATGTTTTAGGGACACGGTCCTTTCACGGATCAGATCAAGTGCACCTCTTCTGACGGCTGCGGGCAGTTAAGTTTGTAAAGGTTCTGACTCGTCGTGTCGTTTCACAGTAATTCCTGACACAACTTCCAAGAAAGTCAGTGGCAAAAGCAGACTGCATGGTCAACAGATGTGCGTGAAGCTTTAATATCCTGTCTGTCATGGAGACGCATGTTAATTTAGTTTCTCCACTCTGGTTGAAGTCACATGTTCAGTTTGTGGACTTGAAGCTCTTTCATCGTAGTTTAATTTCTCTCACAAAGAGAATCTTGCGTACTTTACTGTTCAGCGTTGATCCGCGGGTTGGACATCTACAACCCGAACTTGCCCGACTGTTTAATATAACATCACTACGATCCAAATCACAGATATTGAACGAGACATTGTGCAAGAGTGCTGACTGCAATGGAGATTTGTGACCTCTCACTTGAGGTCAACTGCTGCTCCAATCTACACTAGTGCCTCTAGCGTTCAAATGAATATTGCATCTCACATAATTGTTGCTTATTTTGGCGACGACATGCCAAACCAACTCAAGGTATGATCAGCAACCATGATGCTTAGTATATTCCAGACTATAGACCGTTGCACACGCTATCACAGGACGTAGCAACTTGACGCTACAGAAGACTAGCAACACTTTTAAGTGAATGGAGTTTTGTGATTATGTACATCCCATTTTGTGAATAGAGAAGTACCATCCTCTGTACGCAAGAGCATAAACAAGCTTCAAATTCTTGCGTTATTATTAGGTTACTAAATGGAGTTTCCGTGGCAGATTATAAATAAAATGTGTAGTTTTATTAATGAGATTCTCAGCATGAGATATCGGTGATGTAACGTGAGAGAGTGTGAACAGGTTAAACTGCACGTTTCACATGGCGAACACTTGACACTTGGCAGGTGGAAAGCTTCGAGGACAAAGCTGTGGTGACATCTGACATGAGGAAAGATGGACAGATTAAGAATTCATGTCTGTTTAAGCTAAGCTAAGCTTCCCAATTTTTCAGATTAACCAGGGAGGGTTGGATGGAGTCATCTACAGCTGAGGTAGTTACACAGATCCCTAACAAAATGGGTTTCAAAACTCCTCAGAATGGGTGACATCACAAAGGGTTTGTCCAGTTGTTTTTATACAGTCTATGGTACAAGAGCTTATAGCCTCCATGTGACAATCCACTTGTTTCTGAAATTTGTCCATCACCATCTTGTTGGTTCTGGAGCCAAAAGGGGTCATATTTCAACATGAAAGGGAAGTTGAAACCTCATATTTGGATCTTGATATGTAACGATGATATATATACACATGTAAATATGTCTTATTGAGGTCTAATACATATTTCATCTATATAATCATTCAATCGTTTTAAAAGGATCCCAGGCACACTGACCATAAAGAATAAATGATGACATCACCTGTGGGAAAACTGTACTGACAGAGTGTTTAATGAGAAAAGTTAATATCTGAACGGCAGTGTGATTGAGCCAGAGTTGTTTTAAAGCCAGCACCTAACTCCCATGAGTGGATAATGGTCTGTTTTTTTCTTTTTTCTTTATTTTGTTGGCTTTACTTTGGACAGCCAGTGACTTGTACTTTTATATACAGTTCATTAAATGTTGGTAGCTGCACAAACATTTCCTGATGGTTTCAGTAACACAGCACTCCCTGCTGAGCACAAGCTGTGCTGCATGTCATGTGGCCTGAGAAAATTAGAAGAAAGCCATTCATCAGGGGACGTTTCAAAGGTCAGGAACTGGAGGAAGCAGAATCCCCCACTTAATAAACTCTCCTGACCTGCAAGACATAAAGTTAAATAAGCTTTTTATAGACCCGTTCGTCAAATTGACAACTAAACAAAAAAAAAGAAAAAAGTTAGCCCACCAAACGTGGTGAAAAATACACACCACAAAGGTAATAACCAACTTCTTCACTCTAACTTGTGTCTTACCCTTCAGATGAAATAACCTAAACAAAAATTAGACAGTCTTATTTAGTGTGCATCTTTGCCACCACAACCACCGTGAGGGAAGAGCATGAAAGAGGGCTAGGTTTCAGAAGAACAAGATGAGAGAGTGCCAGAGGGGAGGGGGGGGTGTTGGGTGGGCAAAGCCTCCATGTCATCTAAGATAAGAGGAGCAGCTCTCTTCCCCTCTGCCCGAGATTAAAAACGGCATGGATCAGAACAAGCCTGAGTACAAAGAACTCCTCTGTGCCTTTTTGGGCGCTCAGTTAAGGCTTTTTAGGTCTGATTTTTGCAACACGTCAAAACAAAAGGCAGATTAGATGAGGAAATCACCATGTCTCGCTTGATGGAAGAATGTAAGTTGGTGTAACCTTTACAATGGTAATAAGATGATTTCAGCTTAGGATAAAATATCAAAATTAGCACGAGGTTGACGGAGGGAACCGTGACATTAACAGCCTGCTTGGCTTCACCTGGCGTCATGTACTCTCGACTCCAACAAGCGGCTTCTTTCAGCATCCCATTTTCCCGGTGACCTTTTCACCGTTTACCCTTCTCGGAGGCGTCCGAGCCTCGCTGCCTCAGCAGGGTATTGACTTTCACTCTGCGGCGTTAAACTTTGCCATCCGCGTGTGGCTTGTTGCAGAGCCTTGGCTGTGACAGGAGGCGGCGTTCTGTTTAGGATAAAAGGCTCCCTGGGCTGTTTGATGCGGTGTTCCAGTGGGGATAGGCAGAGACGTGGCCTTGATGAGCTGACAGCAGCTGAGGAGACGCCGGGGCCTTGAAGCGGCAGGACCACAAACCTCAAGAACAGCATGTGTTGCTCTGATATTTACCCCTCCCCGTTCTGTCAGGCCTGATATCCCCGACTCTGCTCCGTCCCCGCGACCCCGTCTCTGCCGCTGATCTCAAATGAAAGACTGGAGTGACTTCTGAAGTCGAAATTAAGGACGACCGCGTACATTGTGACTGATGCAAGAGACAAACACAGATGAGCACAGAACACGAGACGTCTGAATTATGGATGTATTCCCTCTGTTAAGTTACTCCTGCTAAATTATTTAGATTCAGCCAACAAAACAAATTTAGAAAGAAGAAAGGAAAAATGTAATTCTGCAAATTTAAAATAGCATCCCCATCTATGAGTATTTCAACTCATGATTTCAGAAGCTTTTTTAGGCACAAAAATGATTTAAATTCCAATTGTAAAAATGCTGGGATGCAGTAAAACATGTAAATAACAATGATTAAAAAAAAAAAAATTAGGTCATTTGAAGCCATATTTTATTCACAATAGATTATGGAAAAAATATGGTCAACGAAAACTAAAAAGAAACACCTTGAGGAAACCAACTTCAAATAAAATAATTTTGGAATTATGAACCTGGTTGAAATGAGTTGGATAATGAACTGGAACCAGCTGAATCATAAACAGTAATTAGTTGGATTATGCTTGAATTACAGGAAATTTGACTGAATTAGAATACAATACAGCTGCACACCTGCAAAAGTGCAATGACTGCAGTAAATAGTAAACTGATTTAAGTTACTTAGCAACCAATCAGTAACATATTTGGGTATAAAAATAGCACCTCAAAAGCAGAATCTCTCAGAAATTAGCATGCCTTCAGAAATTCTCTGATACCTCTCCCCGCCCAGACAGAAAGTACTGAACCACAGTCACAGCAGGGGGCGGGGGTGGGCTTTATACAACTCATACAAGAGCCACGATCCAAAACAACCAATAAGGTTTCAGAATTGCTAAAAACACTGTGGATCTGCAAGTTTTTAGTACAAAACCCACAAGAGTCATTCATTGGTGATCATCCCAGTTATGGGTTCAAGCTCATCCCCATTGATCACCATGTTAAAAGTACCAACTTTGCAGACTTGTGCAAAAATCGGTTTTGGTTTCTATAGTTATATAATTTTACATCTATGACAAGTGTACGTGCTGTGAGGTTTTTCTTTTAAATACATCAGTTACATATGTATATATATCCAGATCCACTGATGATCGTGGATCTGGAAAGATCTCTGTGGATGAGGCTGGAAATCAATAATGTGATGGATGATAGTCCACAACACGTGAATGAATCAGTGGATCCAGAAATGCTGCCCTGTCTGATGGGTGCTTGTTACCAGTGCTGGTATGAGGGAGCATTACAAGTGATTCATGCTTCCACGTCAAACTGACATCAAACAAACGACACGTGCGCACCATAGCATCCGTGACCTTTGTCATATCCGTACATGGGCTTCCCCAGAGATGTAACCGCGTGTCGGGTCGACACAAGCGCAACAAATGTGATTGGTCTGCATGGAAGCATGGTATTTACTGGTATTTACTTGTCATTTTCAAACTGTAATGCCAGTAAAAAGTTATCGATGCTTAACGTTTATTGATCCCAACTCACATAAGATATGCTTCATTATTTATGTCTGAGCTGCATACAGAAAGTAAAAAAGGAAAGTTCAGCAGTGCATGCTGCAGCGCAGCAGAGCAGAACCTATATCTACTGTTTAGTGGTGTAGCTATGGAGGGAGAGCAACAACCCTCTCATCCAGTCTTTTTTACAGGGGAAGTTTTGCATATTTTAGCAAGACAATGCTAAAACTCCATTTAACATCCATTACTAAAAAGCACGACTTTATGGTTGAAGAATTTGGGTTCTAAAAATGGCCTGCCTGCAGTCCAGACCTTTCAGCAGTTGAAAACATTTGACACAATATGAAATGGAAAAATACAACAGAGAAGAGAAGCTTGAAACCTACATCAGACAACATTCCTCTGCAAACAAACTGGAGAAACTGGCTTCTTCAAGTTTTCTGAGACATTTTGTACCATCAAATTCAATTTGACTTTATTTTTTCTTAAGATGGTATATTTGCTCAATTGAAACATTTTCTATTAGTTCTATCATGAATAAAATATGGATTTGTGAGAATTTTTTTTTTTAGGTTATATTTAATCCAATGGATAAATATCACTGGTTGGAACGTCTTGTGCTTGGTAGCACGTGCATGTGCCTCCTATGATTAGGCTGGACTGAGTGGAGGTCCCTGCCCCCACTACCCAGGATCAATAGACTAACAATTAGAGGGCGTGTGCGCGCTCCGTTACATGTTTGGTATGCGAGGCTGCAAATGCAGAGGCAGCCAGAGCCAACCAGAAACAAACACATGCAGAGTAAATGTCTCCTTTGTTGGTTTCTGTGTGTTTGTAGTTCCACGCTGATCCAGTGATCAGAGGAAGAAATAGTGCAGCGAGGCTTTAAACAACTCTGCCAATAAATAAACCTGGCTTATCACAGCAGAAAAAAAAAAACAGTGGTCCATTTAAAAGCTACATGCGTGAAAACTTTTCCTTCCCAGCTAAGCAAACATGATAAATCCTAACAGGATTTAGCAGGAGTTTGAGCAGCAGGGCACTTGGCTTGTGCCATTATAATCGTCTCCTGAAACTTGTGCTGCGCCACGGATGAAGCTGTTGTCCAGTCTTCGCTGACTTCTTGTTAACCGTTGGTGCATGAAAAAATTCAATTAGGATAGTCCTAAAGTCCTCCCTTCACCTGAAAACTACCTCCAAAGGTGTGAAAAAGCTTACAGGTCACAGTGTGTGTGGGAAAATCATCTTTCCTCTGTCACCTGGCAACTAAAAGCTTCATAGGACCCATTCATCTCAAAGGGTCTTGAATCCATGAAACCTTTGCAAAGCTGGTATTTAATTCTTCCAAACACACAAACCGGAGGTCAGGGATACAGGCAGTGAACCCTTTTACCAAATAACATGACTTTTTCATCAGTGCACTTTATGCGGACGAGTCCCTTATTGATGATTTGATTAAAGGTCCGTGTGTTTTTGGTCTTTGTGTGTGCGATTGTGTTGCTTCGTGAGAAACAGCCGGCCTCTGTGCACTTTCCTGTCAGGAAACAAGATGGCATAAGTACCAAAATTCCCGCATGAACTCTAGAAAGTGGGGGAGGGATAACAAGAGACCGAGGAAGAGAGAGAATTACAAAAAAACTAAAATGCATCTTGGCCCTGAACAATTGCAAGTTATAACAAAGGAAATTCAGATGTGCATTCAAAATATTTTATTTGCAATTGAGTTCATGTGCATTGCTTTTTGGTTCAAATGTCTGTAGAAAGTCTTGTCTTGTGGAACAGTTGTGGGAAAGCGTGGAGACGAGAAAACTCAATTGGAGATAGTTGTGGAAAATGGGAACAACTAACCTATGATGCGTCTCAATCGCCAAAGATCCAACTTGTACCCCCATTCTATGTCCTGCATCAATTCAATTCCTGCTCAAACACATTTAAACATCCTTCAAAGCCAGCCTTATGCAGGGGAGTCACCCCTGGTGGCACAAGCAGCTTCCTAGAAAACTGAAGCAGCCCACTGCTGCAGGAAACTGGTGGACATTGGCCGACAGCTGATCTTCCACAGACCAGACTTGGTCCAGTGCTCCACAGCACTGAAGATGCAGATGTCACAGTGAGACGAGAGCAAAGATGCGCCGCGACAGATATCAGGTCAGAAATTATGAGGAATTGCCTCAGAGTGGGTTAACTTAAACGATCAGGATTCCTCCTCATTGTTTTTTTCGGTTTCATATTCAAAGACAAAACTCAGAGGGTCTTCTGGGGATCATGAATGTCATGAATGTGTAGTAGATTTTACAGTCGTCCAATAAAGGGAGTAGAGATCTCTCAACTCAAGCTATGAAGATCAACCTCATGTGGAGCAAGATCATTAAGTCAGAGGATAACCCAAAGTTGTTGTGATTTATCATCATGGTTTGTTCCAGATTTCATGGTATGAAACTACACAAAAATAAACAAACCCAAAAAATAACTTTGACCAAGATCTTAAACCAGCTCTGAGCTAAGTACAAAAGAGAAAGTGAAAGGCAGAGCTATTAATGCAGACATTCAGAAAATCAGGAAGACTCATGTGCACAAGGAACAAAAACTACACAAACAAAATCAATTTGGTTACACAAATCACTGGCCAATAAGCATAAAATGTAAACGAGACACTGACATAACCTGGGACAAGGCTTCATGTAAATGTACATAAATCTAATCAACCCTCAGAGCTCCAGATTCATTTCACTGCTCATATGCAGATATCCGTTTTCCAGATGAACCGCGTACTGGGTTCAAAGGAAAACTTAATTGATCATCTCAGACATTAGGATTCACCTTCAAGCTACCTTTTTCTTCAGTCATAGAATTTTGCCCTTTTTTCCTTTCGAAAAACCAAACTTTAGAAATGTTTCAGAGTGAAAGCTTTATATTTAAAAACTGCCCCAGGATGAATAACAAAAGACCTCTGTGACAGCTGTTTTCATTCGAACATTTCAAAGTGTGCTGAAGTGTGAGCCTTTTATCTTTTATCTTACTAAATGATGATTTGTGATCATGGAGGGGCTCGTGTCAAGAGAGAAAGGGAAAAGAACACAGCGGGAAGTGGGAGAGCGGATGAAACAAAGGTTTAAATGGCAGCTTGATGCGCAGTAAAATATGGTACCTGTTTTTCAAACCGATTTTAATAATGTTTCTTATTAATGCAGTGCTCGCCTGGCAGCACAGAAGCTGGTGACAGACTGATCTGAAATCATCTCTCTGACTGCTCTAATGACTCTACTGCTGCGCTTGGCTCCACGGCGAAGCGGGATGCAGGGCTTTTGAATCTGGAGGCGTCGAAGAAACGTCACCATCACTTATTTCTAAAGTAGAGCCCTTTTATTCTGCTGGATAAACGGCTTCAGAAAGCAAAGGAGAGTCGCAATGCCTCATTTATGGAGCTGACAAAGACTATCCCAACAATGTAGAAAAATGTGGTACTGACGGCTGCAGAAGAAAGCAGGTCGAATCTCCCAAAGTCGGGATTAATTGCCGTCACTGCTCCAGCTGCAGTGAATGAATATTGGAAACTGATCTGGGCATTATCTGAAGGAAAATTCATGTAGAACTCATCTTCTATGCGTGAAATGGAATATATGACACATTCCACCTCCATTGAATTGACATCTGCTAATTTATTAGAAATGCAGTAACCAGCGTTGGTGTGAAAAAGAATATATATGGAGCAGAATCAGCAAGTGATAGACAGTTTTAAGTTCATGGATGGAAAAACTGATCTAGTGCTCCGATAGTTCATCTTTTATTATATTTCCTATTATTTAGATATTATTGTTAAAATCCAACTTAAATCCAGTGTGTACTCAGTGAAGGGATGTTTCCAATTCAATGGTGCCTAATGCTTATATTATAATACGACCATGACCCAAACTCAAATTATTACAAAGGAAAAAAACTGTGACCTGACCTGACTTTTCTCTCCACAGAATGTTTTCTTGGTGCATGCATAAAAAGAGGTACAAATGAGAACAAATCAAAAACCTCTATCACAAGATATCTTTGCATAACTGTGAAACAAATTCACCACAAAGTTAAACAGCGAGGGTGATAAAAGGTTGATGTGAAATATGCTGGAAACCGTTCAAAGTAATTTCACCGTTATTATACGGTGCCCTGCTGCACCAATATTTATCAGCAGGCTGTTAAAGCAAATCTGTAGAAGACACACAACAAACATTGCTGCCATCTTCAGCGGCAACCACTGTAAATGTGGCAGTACCACGTCTGACCACGGGGGGCAGCAGGTATCATGTGCCAGCTCCTGGTGTTAAACACAATATCGTGTATCTCAAGTGGGACAAAGTGAGACTCTTTCGTCAGCATCAGATCTATATACCCCCTTGTGGTCAGAAGTAGTATTGTTACGCAGATTCGCTCCAATTTTATATTCATCTGTTTTCAGTTTCTCTTGAATTGTCTCCATCTCCACTATCTATCTGCATGATGAGAGTTTCTCAACCAAGTTTTACACAGATGTAAGGTCTGAAAACGGGTCCTCCTCATCCAGGAGGCTGAACCAATGGTTGCTTATCAGTCTGTCTCTGCTCACAGTCGGTTTGTGCTGCAACCAATCAGAGCAACATACAAAGAGCAAATTCAGAGTGACACAAAACAGCCAACGGAACAGTGTTTTGGAGAACAAGTTGATGGAGATACTAATATAATGAAAATTCAATTATTGTTGCCATTATCGCAAACAGAAATTGCGAACAAACAGTGCGCTCAAAGACTCAAACTTAACTTGGAGGAAGCTGCTAGCACAGAGAGAAGACCAGGTCTGCAGAGCTCCAGATAAGTCTGCATGCTGCCACCTTGCACATCATGTTCCGCAGTTTTTGTGTTTTTGTTAATAATAACATTGTGTTGACTTACTTGCTTTGGCTGATTTTTGCCGATATCACAGACAATGGGCCACGACACCTGAAAGAGAGCAAAGATCAATCAAATTTTTAGTTTATGTGGATGATCAGAGTACTTTCCAATCCCTCAAATTAACAGTCTAAACCAGGACATCAAAGGACACCAAATCCTCTGGAAAAATACTGATTTATCCATCCATCCATCCATCTTCTTCCGCTTATCCGTAACTGGGTCGCAGGGCAGCAGCCTGAGCAGTGACGCCCAGACTTCCCTCTCCCCAAACACCTCCTCCAGCTCCTCCGGGAGGATCCCAAGGCGTTCCCAGGCCAGCTGAGTGACATAGTCGCCCAAGCGTGTCCTAGGTCTTCCTCTGGGTCTCCTCCCAGCAGTACATGCCTGGAACACCTCCCAAGGGAGGCATCCGATATAGATGCCCAAGTCATCTCAGCTGGCTCCTCTCGATGTGGAGGAGCAGCGGCTCAACTCCGAGCTCCTCCCGGACTTAGAGGTGCTGATTCTCTTCCCAGCCGCTTCACACATGGCTGCAAACCGCCCCAGCGCACGTTGGAGGTCCTGGCTCGAAGGAGCAAACAAGACCACATCATCTGCAAAAAGTAGAGATGAAATCCAGTTGTTCCTGAACTGGACCCCCTCTGGCCCCTGGCTGCGCCTAGAAATTCTGTCCATAAAAGTAATGAACAGAACCGCTGACAAAGGGCAGCCCTGCCGGAGTCCAACATGCACTGGGAACAGGTCTGACTTACTGCCGGCAATGCGAACCAAGC
>JBAMYA010053767.1:0-30998 GCA_037176975.1 Arrhamphus sclerolepis | reverse complement strand
CCGCCAGCCAGTGGAAATTGATTGAAAATCTAATTTCACTGCTTGACCCATTTGACGAGCTCACACACAAGATAAGCGAATCAACTGCGTCGGCTGCGGATGTAATTCCATCCACCAAAGCCTTAACTCGTCTTCTTGAGAAAACACAAGAGACTGACCATGGTGTAAAAACCATGCTCTTGGAATCTGTCAAGAAGAGATTCAAGGACATTGAATCTGAGCCCCTGTACATGATTGCAACACTCCTTGATCCAAGGTGAGAATAACTTTACATTCCTCTGTGTGTGTGAGTGACAGAGAGAGACAGAGATTATTATGCTTATCTAGCTTTGATTAATAAATGGGCTATGCTTAAAGATAAAATTTAACAATAACACTTTGGGTTTTTCTGTCCTGTAGTGTAGGATGGTTTGCATTTCTTTCGGATTCAATTTAAAAATAAGCAGTTAATAGAAACTAATATAGATTAAACATGTTTGGACTGTCCTATGAGGCCAGCTAAGCCCATGACTAATCAAAACACAAGTTACGCATGACCTATGAAATCCATCATGACAAATTAATTAATGTTTAGTTTTGTCTTTTGTTTTCTTCTAATAAAAAGGTATAAAGACAGGTTTTTCCACACCGCACTCAAGCCGCAGCTACACAGGCTGCTCTCTGACATCCTGGGCCTGGCCACTGCAGCGGAGCAACAGGTTGGTGAGGAGAGTTCTGCAGCGAGTGGCTCCGAGCCGCCACAGAAGGTACCACAGACTGGCTTCCATGCTATGTATGCTGAACTGTTGGCTGAAGATGGGCAACATGAAGCTGCTGCTGACATGAACACACCATCATCACAGATTGCTCTTTACCTATCTGAGCCAGTTATCCCAGATAACAAACAGCCACTTGATTTTTGGAAGGCCAATGAAGGCTGCTTTCCTGCTCTCGCACAAGCAGCACGATCCTACCTCTGTTCACCTTGCACACACATAGATAGCGAGCCTCTTTTCAGTACAGCAGGACTTATTATGGATGATAAGAGAAGCAGGTTAACTGCAAAAAATGCTGAGATGCTTATATTTTGCAAGGCAAATCTGCCATTCATGCTGCTTAATCAGAAGTAAGTTTTAAGTCTGATGCCAACCCCCATATTTCTAAAAGTTACAAGAAATGCCTCAGCTAAAATGAAAGGAGATATAGCCAGGCCTACAGAATGAGCTACAATGTTTATTTATTTTTACTTTTGTATTCTACTGTGCACTTCATTCATGGCTCCCTCCCTACTCCTTTCTCAGTTTTATTTAACAAATCATTCCAACTGATATCTAAAGGACTGAATATTTCTAAGTTTACTGTGTCTGATGTGGGCCTGTCAGATCATTCCTGTGTTTTCTTTTAGAGTACAATTTCAGTGCACACAAATGTTTCCAGAGAGGTGGTAACAAAACAGTGTCAAACTGAGACTAGCAGAGAAATCTTTAACCAGGTCTACTGTTCAAAACCTTCCCTGTCTGGGGGTTCAGTCAACGACCTTGTCGATCACTTCAATGCTAAAATGTTAAATGTTATGAATACTATTGCTCCCACCAAGGTGAAGATTATCTCTGGAAGGGAAAAGTCTCCGAGGAGAAACTCCACCCTAGTGAAAAATGAAAAAAGAGTGTTGGAAAGCTGAGTGCAGATGGAGAAAAACAATCTTCAAGTTCATTATAAAGAGAAACTTCACTGTTATAATTTACATCTGAGGAATGCAAGGATGTCCTGCTGTTCTGACATGATCTCCAAAAACAGTCATAATGCTCGTGTCTTATTTGCTACAGTTGACAGGCTAACAAACCCTCCTGTGTCAACTGCAGCTGGATTTCATTCCAAGGCCTGTTGCAACTTTGCCAAATTTTTCACAGACAAACTTCAAAACATTAGACAAACAGTTGGTACCTTCACCGAAAAACAGTTTAAGCACTATGATGCAATTTTATCCCGTTAACACTAAACACCCGAAGGACATCTTTCGTCAGCTGTTAAAGACCCATTGATCCAAACTGGGAAGCATTTAAAACATCCAGGGCGGTGGGTCGCACGGACCTCGAGGAGAAGTCAAATGTCGTAGCTAACATGGCAATAACTCAGGTTAAACAGCCAAAGAAGAGAGTTTGCATCATCATTTCTGGCATTAGTACAACACTTTTCCACCGACAGCACTCAGCCAGACAGTCTTCAATTTTCCTACAATTTAAAAAAAAAAAAAAAAATCAAAGCAGATGGGAACAGCATGAGTTTGCATGTCATGATATTAGTAAACAGCTTGCGTTAGCTTTCCTGCCTCTCTGTGATCACTTTACTTCAAAGCTAACCAGAGAGCTGAACAAAGAAAATCTGAGACTATAAAAACCAGCTGCTCACGGGAAGACAGGTGGAGAAGTTTTCACCAAGTCCCTCAAATACCGTTTGTAGGGAAAAGGACATTACATTTAAGTTAGCCCCTGTTTGTGATTTATGTATACAAGAAAAAAAAGATGTATACTTTCTAAGAAAAAAGCTCAGATGACAAAAAACATTTCCTTGAGGCCACAAAGGTCCAAAGCAATTCCAAAGTTATACTCCTCTTATATTTTAACTGACATACTGCTCTTGTTTATACGCTCACTGGTTTTATACCCCCTATTTCTCCTTATCTCCAGAAGTCAACCTGTAGACTTATACACAAACGCCTCATAGGCTACTTGGCTGACCACATAATTACAAAACCACGTGTGTGCTCACAACAGCCAATGTGTGTGTGTGTGATTGTGATACAGCGAACGAGAAACAGGTTTAAGAGACAAACACATTCTACTGCTTTAATCCGTGGGTCTGCACTTTGTCTAATGAATGACATTGTTTTGGTCTGCTCTCAAGCAAGTAAATATGCCATGTCTAATATTTGCCAGTTCTCAGCAGACCTGCTTTGCAAAGTGCTCTGCTTGACAAAGACACGTGGGATATAGGGGGCAAAAAGACAAAGCAAGAATGCACTCAGTTGTCCATGCATCTCAGCGAATGAGAAAAACATCCCAGCTCAAGCTTGGAACATTTTTTATATTAAGTTTTCAATGCTGAACAGTACCGTAATGGGCGTCCAGGAAGAAAATGAAGTGGTGTAAGATTGCTGCACATGTCTTGTGTGTTACCAGTGCTGTGGTTAAACCCTGGTCCCGGTCCTGGACTCAGGCCTCTGGTTTCGTGGCTTAGAGCCCTTGTTACAATGACTGTCAGCTCAGATCTGCTGTGCAGTCACAGAGGCTACATAGTTGGGTTAGTAGGACAATGCTCTGTGTGTGTTTGTCTGGCTTTCATTTCATATTTTGATTCATAACCCCTCTGCTCTGATATCCAGCAGGATATGAGGGATGGATGAATGCACAATTGGCAAGGCTTTTAACGGGAATTTTTATTGGGCTGCTATTCAAAAGAGCTATTAGCTGTTAACTAACTAGTCCAATAATAGAATACAGTCATGTGAAAAAGAAAGCACACTCCGTCAATTCTAATACAACCTCAGATGGAAAGCAACCCACAATCTATTACACCATGCAATTATCTAATCAGAACTAGGTCAAAATTCAGAACCATTTAGTGGAAAAACAAAGTACAGTCCTACTGATTCCATATAAAAGAATATTTATGTATGTATGTATACATCCTCTTAGGAAATCTGCACTAAGCTCAAGCATGACTGACCTCTAAAGTCTGGTTAATTTGTCAGTGTGAGCACCCTTCTTCAGACTTGGCACAGTTCCTCATCACTGGCACAGCTGTAAGAGGTGTGATTGGGTTTCTGTCCATTGCTGCATGTGTAGGTGGAGGAGGGCGTGCATGTAAGGCATCCATGACATGCAGATGCAGCAGCTCCTCCTGACAGGCAGTGACGACCCGTGCACAACTTCATAGACATAAGACGGCTGTGCAGTCACTACATCGCCATCATGTCTTCTGCGCTTAATCAAACAGGTGCTTAATCTGATCTACAGCATCACAGTGACAAAGTAATGAAGGAAGGATATCAGCACTCGTCCTAGACAAACAACTGTTTCTGTAGATCAGTCTTGAAAAGGTTTTAAGTCCATAGTTTTACAGAGGAAAGGGGTAATTCGCAGTTGTATAATTATATTATTTATTTATTTGGAAAGGTTTATTAGGAAAAACCACAAAGAGCATAGCAACACAAGTGCCTCATATTAACTATCAAGTCAAAATCCCTCAACAGAAAACAACTAATCCAGGTTATTATTGCTAAAGTTAATTTTGAATCATGTGCGCGCTGTTTTTGCACAGACTGCTTCTGCACCTTGGTTTTCTTTTAAATAAATAGATGATAACACATGCTTCACATGTTTGTCTTCATCTAGAGGTGGAATTATCTCATTTAAGGACCTGTTGAGGACCAGTTTTGTTTTGTTTATTTTTTATTTTTCTGTGAGACGGTGTCTTGAGCAATGTTTCCAGACATTAAACTCTCCAGCAGTGAGTAAGTAAACTTCCAGTCCCTTATGACTATTTGCCAATCGTTCTGTGTACTATTATCTCCCAAAATGTTTCATCAGCCGCACGCAACAAGATGTCATTTGTATACAGGGAAGAAGTTCAGTTCTGCAACCTGATTTAAGAGGACAAGTCACGAGATGCTGCTTGAGATGAGCTCTTTCCATAGGCTGGTTTTATGATTAATGTTCTTCTGTGACATCACCACGCTAGCTGAGGTTTTTGTGTACTGGACTTGTCGTGTGGTTACTGACGAAGTGTATTCAGATAATATATTTATGAACGAAAATGTGATTACCGAGTACCACGAACAGAAATTTCCCCTCTTTAATGTCCTTTTTATTAGGAAAATTGTGCACTCCTCTTTCCCTTTTCGGAAACATTTTTCATCCACTTTCAGGAATGTAGTAACTTTTAAGAACGCATTGAGAGAAAAAAGAAAATAACATCCTGTCTTTTGGGGAAAAAAAATCCCCTGTTTTGAAACCGTCCGTAGACAGAAACAAAGGAAGCTGACACTTGAAAGGACATAAATCTGCAGGTTTGCCAACAAATTTAAAACAACACAGCTGAGAGATGCTGACAGAGAGCTTGAAAAATGACCAGGGGGTTGTGTACACCGCTCCTCTGTTTATCCACGTGCGTTATAACCAACATGTTTTTTCTTTTAACAAATTGAAATTGATGTCTTAATCAGCCTGCCCATGAAATGAGCTTGTTTCATTGCTTGTTTTCATACTTGCTTTTATTAAGTTCTGCTGCACCTTGAGGCTGTAAAAGGAGGATGATTGAACTTTCACATGCAACCATTTTCAGCTTGAATCTTTATTTAAACAAGGCTCCTTGCATACAGTGTATCCTTGCCATTTTTACTGTATATGAGGTGACGTGTGAAGCCACTGGATCAAATCCCAGGACCGAAAGGTAAAGACTTGGTCGGGTTTCTTCCATCAAAGAAACTGTAACAAGGAAAGAGCATGCTTATGAAGCTCAAAGAACAGAAATGTAATGTGGCCGAAGGGGAATGGTGAATTAGCACAGCATTTCCACGAAAAGCAGCCGTTTACATTGAAACATTTGTAACATTTGTACATGTAGTTTCACTGGTGCTGTCTCACAGCTGGCTGCCTCCCATCTGCCATATGATATTTGAACAAAGTTTAATAAAGAATGAACAAATGTTGGCTCTGATACGCCACCACATAGTGACATGGAAGTCTATATGGCCAACTTATTGTAAGATTTATTCATTTATTTATTTGTGTCTCTTTTCCCTTTTTGAAAGGGTCGCTACCTTGGGTCCAAGTTCCTGTCAGTAAAGCAAATTGAAATACAAAAATAGTTTGAAAATAATGTCTCATTCCCATATTTTGCTATTTCTAAAGAACACAAAATGACCATGCGCAGTCAATATTCACACAATACCACATTTTATAGTTTAACTATGCTTTATTTCCATTTGTAAGTAGTATCTGAATTTTTTTAGGTGACTCGGGCATCCGGTCAGGATGCCTCCTGGACGCCTCCCTGGTGAGGTGTTCCAGACACGTCCTGCCGAGAGGAGACCCCAGGGAAGACCCATGACACGCTGGAGGGACTATGTCCCTCAGCTGGCTGGGAACACCTTGGGATTCCCCTGGTTGAGCCGGGCCAGGAATAGGGAGGTCTGGGCTTCCCTGCTTAGTCTGCTGCCCCCGTGACCCGACCCAGATAAGCAGGAGAAGATGAGATGAGATAAGATTCCTCAGTATCAAGACTCCTTTTTCGTAAATAACTTTTCCTGGTGCAAAATGTTGTGTTTTAATCATCTTGCACCCAAAAGCAACATTAATTGCCATTTTTCTGCACAAATTCTAACTCAAAACTGCTTTGATTCATGTTGCTTTGCTCCCTAATAAAAGTTTACTTTCCTCAGCATCTAGTAATAGACACAGCGTTGTTTTGACATAAAAAAAAAAAAATACCTCCTTGAACATGTCTTGTCATTTTACATGATTGACATGTCACCATTCCAAAATCAAAGCAATCAGCCAGAAACTGAGACAGAAGATAATGGATGCCCATCTGCAGGCGAGCAGGCTGTGCTGCATTTCCAACCATTTCACTGCCCAAGACGGAAAAGTACAAGGAAAAGAAGTGCAACATTTCCCAAAACTTTGCAGAGGAAAATAATGAGGCGTCAACAAGGCGTATGCAGAGATGACAGTTGCTGAAGTGACTTCTCCGGAACTTGATGTTTCCCAGCAGACCGTTGTGAGTGCTTTTCATTGCAGTGACCGTCAGGCTAACCATCCAAAAATTGCTCACACAGTAGCATAATCATAGGTTTACCCAGAAGATCTGAAATGTTAGGACGGGTTTTTGAAGTGGTCTCATTAGAGCTGTTTGGCCTTTGACCTAAAAACCAAAGTCTTGCAGTAGAACACGACAGTGGCAGCATAATGCTTTGGGGCTGCTTTTCTAGTACAAACAATGGGAAATCTTGTTTAGGTGAATGCAGTCAGTAAAATCTAGGTTTATATTTATCATCTGAGGAATAATGTAGAAATGAAGAAATCTGCTGGTTCTTCTGGCTCCAATACATCAACAATCTAAAACATAAATCTAAATTTGTCCAGAATTTTTTGGAAGGACAACAACATCAAGGTCTTGACGTGACATCAGTCAGTCACCAGTCATACAACTATAAAGAAGCTAATGTGAAGAAAAGTAAATCTTGTTTTTGTGTTTTGTGATGTCGTCACAACAGCTTGTTTAAAAGATAATTATTCATCTTATTAGGCCTCCCACATGACTTTTTTTGGTCGCACCATTCATTCAATATTAAATATGAAATGTGCCAAAACCTTTGAATGAAACTGTGGATATGTGACCTTAAATCCAAAGGATTATAAAAGGATCTCAAAAGCCAGTAGTAAGCCCGCTCATGGGGCCCAGTCATACAAAACAGCATGCCTGAAAGTACACATGCCAGCAAATGTTATTGCGTGTTTATCCTGGACTTTCTGGGCCATGAAATCTTAATGAAATTCTTTGCTGTGTGGTATTCATGGAAAGCCTGACACACATAGTGTATATTTGTTTTCATAAATCCACACAGTTTAAACTGAAGATTTAACTGGAGTGCACACCTGATCCAGAAACGTGGCAGAGATGATGACGGAAAAAAAAAAGGACTGCAAGGTTTCTTTTTTTAATTTTGTTTTCTTCTAAAATTTGGGGCAGGAAAGGCTCAGTTACCTGCAAACATGCTGTTCATGAAAGGGAACGCTAGCTCTTAAGACTAAAAAGCAAAAGATGCCCTTTGAAGGACAGAGCAAATAATTTGTGACAGCTTTTTTTTTTAAATAAAAACACAAAGGGCATCTTCTCGAAACACGTGTTAATCTCTGTTCATGAGGATTATCATGATGATCATCTACAGGATTGCACTGGCCACTTCAATAAGCAGCATTTGTAGTAAAATGTGAGCTCATAATGAGGAGGCTGGAGATGTCATAGATCTGATCTGCTCATTCAATGACATGATGTCAGACTGAAGAGACTCCAAACAAAGTTTTTCATAGTATTTCACTAGAGGGAATGAGGAGGTAGCGCTCCAGAAATTTCTAACCCTACCTTCAGGCCATCTTTACATACAACACAAGCAAATATGCCTCTGGAGGAATGGGTCATGGCCTTGACACTTTTATGTGTAAGAATGATTCATTGATCCTTACATAAGTATGATCCAGTTCAGTTTCATCATAATTATCCCAAAAGAGCCTTGCGCGTGCAAGTGCGTGTGTGCACATATTTGCAAGTGTGTATAGAGCTTTCCAGATGTGCTAAACAGAAACGTCTGCTTTTCAGACAAACGTGCCGTCATGCGTCGACCTCAGGCAGTTAACACGACTGGTACCGTCTCTTTGCTGTTTAAATCACTTTCCCCCTATTTTATTTTTATGTCAAACAAACTTTTCTAGATGTACGGGTTTCAGAATAAGAAGCGATTATATATTTAAAGTTGTGCCATTTGGTTTGTATCATGTTTTGTTTAGAATATGTGCTTTTTCTGGACATTCTCATATATCAACGGCATTAAATTTCAAATTTCACAGGACTTGCACTTGATTATTTAAAATTTTAAACAACTTCCAAAGTGATCTTAAGTCTTAAAATAGCTGCATTGGTAAAATAAGATTAAAATGAGACAGAGAAGAGGTAAGACTTTTAGCATCTTGTGTGTTACAAGCTCCAAAAAACATTGAAGCTGACATTTCCAAGACTCCAAGTCTGTTTTCTTGGCACTTCTTTACCTGATGAACTTCAGTCAAACACAGGTGAGGTCACCATAATATCATTAAGGTTATTTATTCAAACTAGACAGAGCAGCATTCTCTGGCCTTAATGTGCCAAATTGACAGCAAGTTCCTTTACACATACCTTAAAATGTAGTAGCTATAAGTTTCCATTACACTGTAGGAAAAAAAATGTAGAAAATGCTGTTAGTGTTTGAAATGTTGATGCTGTGTCTGGGTTTTTGGGGTTGCAAAAGTACAGGTAAATAAACTATTAAAAGTCACATGTTAAAAAAGGACATAGTGGCATGAGTATACCCTTATGCAGCCCCCAGTTTCTGAAAACTTTGACTTTTATGCAAAAACTCCAACCCAGCCACCCTCCTTTGACTTCCTCCCCAGCTGCGTTCCACCCAGACAGGATAAATCAGGGCCTCCCTGCTGCTTCTGACCACCGGTGCTGGTCACCAGAAGGTCAGCCACACCACTAGACACCAGGTCAAGGTCTTCCACGGTTTTGTCTCAGCCTGTAAAAACAGCCTGAGGTTTGCTAAGAGAGCCCCGGAGGCTGACTGATGAGTAAAACTGAAAATGTCATCTTAAGTCATTCAATCTGATGTTTAGTCTTCAGAATTTGTTTTTTCTTGAAGCAAGTGGAAAAAATGATAATGGAGTGAGATAAATGTACCTGGTTCCAACACAAATCTGGTCTGAAAAGTTTGTTTCAGGCGAGTGTTTTTCTTTGTATGATCTACATAGTTTTGGCGTCGCTCCTTTATTCTTTTCTTCTCTTTCTTTTTCAGGTATTTCGCTCTGTTGAAGTGAAAACTCCCAGGAAAAGGTGTTTACGTGTTAAAAAATGTGTTTGTACGAATGGAAATTATGTGCTAAAGCAGAAATGGAACAAAGCCCGAGCATGTTGCATAAATGTGAGTCTTTTTGACGTATTTTCATCCAAAGTTTGGATGCATTTTGCCCAGCTTTGAAAATGTCAAATTCCACGTGCTTTTCAGCAGTTTAGTCTTCAAAGAACGTGTGTGCGACTGGAAAGAATGTGCACTTTTGGAAATCTTTCAGTGACTTCCTCTTCTCTCTAAATGACGTGCAGCAGAAAACTCCCAAGTGATCCAATGTCAGAGGGACTATAATGAATCCTCAGCTGACAACAGCTGACTAACAGATGCAACTCAGCAGAAAGCCGTCGTCTCCTCCTGTCTCTTCACCTCTTAATTCTCCCTTCATCTTCTTCTGCAGCTCTACATTATTGCAGCTTGAAACAGAAATCTAGCAGATTGTGCAGACGAACTGTGAACTAAATATCGAGGATCAACATATCCCTAAAAAGTGAGGCAAAAAGGTAAACCAGGAGATTATGAGATGGGTCCAAACTGTGGATTTCCTGTAATTTAAAGTTCATGCCCTCAGCTCTGACGCAAATATTTCAAATATTTCAGGGAGGCAGTACAACAAAACCCTAACCAGATTAATAACAGTTCAGCATTTCATTTGATTAATCAGAGGCCAGATAAACCTTTTAGCATACTTCATCTCCATAAGCCAAAACACTAAAGCAAAGTGGTTGATGAAGCAGCTGTCTGGTGTTTTAAGGTGAATCACTTTTGCTGGTGGAAACATATAACTCCAGATAAGCGCAAACCAGCAAGAATTTGCATTATTTAGTGTTGAAAAAGATCTCAAATGTTTATTTATTGGCCATTTATGTACAATGTTCCCGTCATCAGACCTTCCTAAGGTTAGATAAGGACACATTTTTATGCTTATTTCACTTCAACCTTGACTAGATTATAGTTTCCATGTAAAAATACATTTTATTTTAATATGACTATCACATTAAATTATGTAGAACTGTCCGATAACAGCAGGGTTGTGCCTCATCTGCTCAAAATGAAAAGGCAATTTTGAAAAAAAAAGAAAAAAAGGAAGGGTGATTGTATCAAAACAGAAGCTTAGATATGAAATGTGTGTTAGCTCTTTTACGTTGACGTTCTCGACTGAACAAAGCCACATATTAATCCTCCATTTTATCTGGAATGTAATCTTGTGTTTAAAGGCTTCCAGGTAGAGGTTTGGCCCCTTCTCAGGAAACATTTGGGCCCTTTACTCAAAAAGCACTTTGCCAGCATTCCAGGGTAATTAGGGAATTACATAAAGACGTATGCTCAGAAGTGGCACTAACGGGTTTAAGCTGGAAATAGAAGTTTTCCAAACAGAACTTTTCCAATGGTTGTTTTGTCAGAGGTGCAAGTGCTAAGGCTAATTGCACAAATAAAGGCATTCCAGCTGGATGGAATGTATTATTTGGTTAAAAACTGTGGAGTACCAGCTCTCCACTTATTCACAGAAAACATACATTAGAAAGAACGGAGCCACCCACCCATATACCTTCAAAACACCCTCAAATTACTGTTTGGCTCAATGCACAGGAAGTAGGTAAGCCCAGTCAATCTGACCGTTGTCACGGTGACAAACACTGGAGCAGGAGGTTAATGAGGGAGTCAGAAGCCTGTCTAGTCAAGTGGATTTGTCAGTCATTCTCCAGTACCCTTGAATTTAAAGAATGTGGATAAAATAACAGAGGACAGTCTGAGAAAACTAAATGAAGAAAGGCGACAAAGAGATGTAGGGGTAGATGAGAGGAGGAGGAGAAGAAGAAGGAAGTAAAGGAGGAGAACTTAGGCTGGAAAGCACCTGAAGTGTAAGTCAGGGGAGGAAGACGAAGAGGAGGAGGGCCGGGTGCAGCTGCAATAACACTATCTAGCTGTCCAAGAGACATACAGCGCCCCGCGTCTATACAGACACATGTATGTGTTTAAATGCACGATCGTCCATATGTGCTGAAAAGCATTTTCTCCTTTGCCAGGAGTTTCTTGTGTCATGCTGTGCATCTGGGCATTAATAAACACATTAATCTGCAGCTGCTTTTTTATTTATTTTTTCTCCCAACATAATGGTTTGAAAAACCTGTACATTTCATTATAGGTATACACACACACACACACACACATGCCCAGGTCAGCTAGTGCACTCGGCCACAGGCATGGCCACAGCCCCAGATCTACACCCCCACATCTGGCAGCTTGGGATCTGGCCTTGGCCTCGGTTCACAGCCTGTGGTGGTCCGCTTTGGGTCTGAGCTTCCACTAAAGCTCCTCAGCATCTTGTCTTTACATTTTGTGAGACACAGCTGGACTCCGAGTCATTGTGCTGAGAGGGAGGAGCGCATGCTCAGTGACTCTGCTCAGAGCAGCACTGCATTTAAAGAGAGTAACATCAACAACCAGGGTTTGCTGCGTTGCTGTCATTTAAGGTCACGGTGGTAGCAGGTAGAGACAAGGACAGAAACCTCACACCTCCTAGAAAATACAATGTACGATTTAAAAAAAAAAAGTTAATTTTGTGCAGATTGAGTTTCAGGTAGAGGGTGCAGTAACTCTGTACTGGTGTAGATTCAATGTGACAGGTTTTCTCTCCAGTGAGGAAACAATTCTCTTATTCTCCTCCTTAATCTCAGTTTATAAAGTACTGTGTTGACTTTTTGTTATTTTTTATTTAGAGGTAAATATTAGCTGGCCTCACCCAGATAAAGTAATATAACTTTCATTTCAAAACAATTTGCATCTCATTGAAGGATTATTTGCATCTCTGTTAAACTGCTTTCGTACAGGATTTGGCATCGTACAGGTTATTAACCCTCTGGTTTCTGTTCTTCCTTGTGCAGAATTATGTTTAATATTCAGTAAAACACATCCGCAGAGATGCTGTAAATATGGATTCATTTAGTTTGTTGTTTTTTAAATCTAACATAATCAAGCTAAAATGCAGAAGTAGTGTGTGAAAACCTCAGTACACCCTTATGCCTCCACAGGAAGAAGAATCCATCCATCCATCCATCCATCCATCCATCCATCCATCCATCTTCTCCCGCTCATCTGGAACTGGGTCGCAGGGGCAGCAGCCTGAGCAGGGACGCCCAGACTTCCCTCTCCCCAGACACCTCCTCTAGCTCTTCCAGGAGGATCCCAAGGCGTTCCCAGGCCAGCCGAGCGACATAGTCGCCCCAGCGTGTCCTGGGTCTTCCTCTGGGTCTCCTCCCAGTGGGACATGCCTGGAACACCTCCTGAGGGAGGCGTCCAGGGGGCATCCGATACAAATGTCCAGGAAGAAGAAGTTTAAGTATAAACCATGTTGTGTTTATCAAAAGCACTTAATTAGTTGGCATTATGTATCAACACAATGCCAAGGAGGAAAGACATCAGCAAAGAGCAACTTGGCAACTGTTCGTGACATTAGTCTGAAAAGAGCTGTAAAGCCATTTCTTAACAGTCTGTTTATCATTCTGCAGTAAGAAGGATTAAAACACTCACTCAGCTGTCAATCGTCCCAGGAGTGGACTCTCCAGCCACTTCATCCCATAGGTCAGATCTTGCCATGCTCAGAGGAATTGGGAAATAAAACCTAAGAGCAACATCTCAGACACAACAAGCTTCAGTTAATTGTTCAAGACGGAGTTCAAGACGGTACAACTGGGGGTAAAAAAGAAAAACGAGTGAGAATTACTTTCTTGGGGCAAATATGAAAGGCGACATATATGAAAGTCTAAGGCTTAGGTTTGCAAATTTATCACTTGAAATGAGACGACAGGGGACACAATGCACAATGGGATGCGTTGTTGATTGATTCATTCAGTCGTTCGTCTTCTACTGTGCTACACATTAGAGTATTTCAAAAATTTCTTCACAACAGTAAAGCATGGTAGAGGGAGCTTCATGGTCTGGGGCTGCTTTTCCACCTGAAGTTCAAAAAGGGGGCATTCAAAATTATGTTTTTCCAGGGGTTTATCTGACGTTCAGTTACCAACCAACAGCTTTAAACAAAGCAGTGTGATGCCATTGAACAGTGACTCAGTGCAAGGAATTAAATAAATAACAGGGTTTATGGGGGGGAAAAGTGGCTGAGTAAAGCAACATTGTTGATGTATTTGGGAAAGAGTGAAAGAAAAGAAGAGAACAGATGAAGCAAAGATGAAAGCAGTCTCAGCCACAGGAGGGAAAACACTTTGGGGAGGTATGTTTATGAACGCTGCTTAAGATCATAATCGTGAAAACACAAGCCCACAGGAAGGCCTGAATCAGCCACTGGCTGGAGGAAAATCTTCTCCTCCGGCTGAAACACAACGAATCCTGCTCCTCCTTCCCCAGTTTGTGTTCTCAGCAGATGTCTCCCACTGATGACACACAGAGATGTGAGTGTTAGCCCCTTAACTGGTCTCAGATCAGTGTTCAAGTTTGCATTAGCTGGAACAGAAAAATAATACGCTGTTTGAACGTGGTTCGTGTCATGCATGTGGCTAAATATTTCATAGAAAACCTTAGGAGCAGCATAAAAGGAATCATTTATGTTGGTCACTGACACAGTGAGTAGAATTCACATGTAATTATTCAATGAGCATTTAATTTTAATTTAAAGAATAGGTAACTGATTTGGAGATGCAGTTCAGTGCTTTGATAAATAAGTTTAGTCATTGACAATTAGCTGAATCTGAAGTCTCCTCTGTGAAAACCTATTTTTGTAAATGTTTATTTCAGAGGTTTAATCCACTGTTTGTGAATGGGGCTAAAGTAAATGCTTCCTTCACTCTTTTCTTGTGTTCTTCCTGTTGCGGGATCTGTAGATCTAGTCATTAGCATCAGGCGCAGAACACACTTTCAAACTATGCCTCATTCATCCCGTTTCTTTAATATATTCCTGAGTTACACAGAAGTTACACAGTATGAAGTGGACAAAAGTTAGAAGTCTTTTAGCAGGATAGAAATATATCCTCAACCTAAGAGACGACAACAGTCCGTGCTTTTAGCAGCTAGCTTAGTGCAACAATGCTGTAGTTTACAAGCTCTCATTGTAGAAATGTTTTGCAGCCACTTGGAGCATTAACACATAAGAAGGCACTTCCTGTGTGCAGAGTCTCTCTCCTAATCAGTTTGTGTCTCGCTCTTCCTCAATGAGGTTTTTATTTTTTATTTTCTTTTCTGAGGGTCTGCTCCCATGAAAGGTCTACGATACTAACGTGGCCACTGGAAAATCAGTTCCTCTCATAAAAGTCTAATTGCCCCTCCTGGTACTTCCGCACACTGCCGCTCCTGCTGGACAATCACAAACTCACATTAAACTGTGACACAAGAACCAAATGAAAAGCCTTATAAAACACGTTTGTCATGGTTGCTGGCACAGACACCGGAATCTTTGAATTTTAACGCAACACTCTTCCCACTTTAATACATCGTGTTTACTAGGGTGGGCCCAACTCCACCTTGAATAGTTAACCGGAGAGAATCACCCCTTCAGGAATCTTACAAGACCCCAAATACTCACAACTGACATCATAAATATCAATGTCTAATACTATATCACACTTTCTTGGTTGTAAAATATTTAAAATGATGTAACTACATATTTGAGTCGGCCATCGTAAAGAAAAGCAATTTACGAAAAAAGCAGACTTAAAGTTCTGGTGGATGTGATCGTAAAAAGAAGTCTTCTGACATTAAACATATAACCGCTGCCGCTGAAACAAGCCAGACCCACAGAGCCACATTTATGTGGTCCCAACAGAACTTTAGACACTGCTTCAGATACTGAAGGAAGTTTTTTTTCATATTATTGTGAAATATTAAATACGTACAAATTCCCAACCTTGTCATAAAGGGACCTTTTTTTTTTGTATTTGCTTGTTTGGGCCAAAAATTTTAGAGCACCCCTCTTTTTGTTAAAAAAAAAAAAAAAAAGCCAGTTTCATGCCTCATAATAATCTCAAATGCAAGCATAGAACAAATAAAAAAATTTTAAAAAAAAGAAAGAAAAAGAAAAAAAGAAATCATGGAACTTTTGATTTAAAGTTCCCACCTTTTGTAGCCATAACAGCTGGACACACATGGGATTCTTTCTACAGAGACAGTCTAATATTCTTCATAAAGTCAGTATAATGTTAAGTGCTAGATAGCTAAAATGATGAAAGCAGTGGCTAGCCGTGATGGTTTATACGTACAGAAACCAAAAGCGATTTTTGCCTCATAAGTCCTGCCTCTTTAAGTTTTCCCTGAGAAAAAATCCACTTTCTTATTTGCTTCTGAAAGATTCCCAAAGGGACCATGCACAGAGCTCTGCACTGTACTGACTGTACTTCATGGGTGTTCTGACCCTTCGCTGCATCATCGTCAGTCCTCAGACTGACAAGATGATGTAAACCTGTGGTAAAAGTAGCCCCACTGACTTTAAGTTTATTTACGTTTGACTCATTTTGCCACATTTCATATGAATATTATAATATCTGACAGAAATGAAGTTATAATAGGCTTCCGTTTCGGTATTTTTACATTCTGTATACAAAAAAAAAAACTGAAGTGTTATCATTAATGGCAGTAATCACAATTTAAAAGCATTTTCAAAGTCATCGTCATAATGGGACTCATGCTCATCAGAGGTAATAACAGTGGCTGAAACTCACTATTTCATGTGCAATTACAGGGAGCCTGTTACAGTACATTCCTCTATGAAACATGAGAGTGAAGGAGTTAGAAAAGTTAACAAATAACGCCACAGCCCACACCTTATAGAAGAGCTGAAATGACGGACCACACAGTTTGCGCACCGTGAAAGCGGGCCACAAAATCTATTAACACAACAAACCACTGGGTATAATTTTGCCTTAGATGAACCAGCTTCCAACTGCCAGGGAATGTCCTTTGGATGTCAGAAAGAAACCTCAGAAAAACCCTGAGCCTGTGGTGAGGCAGGTGAGGGCTTCGCAGTAGCGTTGTTGAGGAACTTGTAGGATACAGGAAGCTGTTAGAGGAGCAGTAAAGAGGAGCCGATGGTCCCTCAGTCGCTCTTAAATTTAAACCAAGGCTTTGGATTCCATGGTCGTATTCCTACTTCACCTTGGAACGTTAACATCGAGTTTTCATTCAGGCATTCCAGTCATGACCTCTGATGCAAAACATCAGCGTACTCCCGGCCCACGATGGCACTCGGGGGTATTGTGGTGTTTTCGCTTGAAAGCGGAGGATAAGGCAACAATGCATAAGACATAAATGGATGGAAAATGTGTCTGAAGAAGCCCAGGAGCCCACATTCATGCTGGTGCCTCCTCCTAGCTGCCCATTAAAATGTCTCTCCTGCTCAGAGGGTGGCAATATGTTTAAAAATCCTGACAGCGACTGTTAATTTCGGTTTATTTCAGGAGTTGTTTTTCTTTTTTCATTTTTAGTGTAAGGAATTCAGTGCTGGACATCCCCGCTGAAAGCATGCTCCTTTGTCTTGTGGTGGTTTTATGGCTCAGTCATGCAGTTATAACTGCTTGGTTCGGATTGTACCGCTGACAGAATTAATGACAGAGCCTGTCTGTCTTCCATTAGTCTGTGTAGTGACCTGTGAACTCACATGTACCTGGTGAGCGCACGTTGCTGAAGCACATGGTTTGCATTCCACTTCCTCTGTTATCGTTCATATATCATATGTAGTCTCGCGGAGGTTTGGGGAATATTCCTTTCACAGAGGGCCTGGGAAAAATTCAGTTTTCATTAGAAATATGGACACTGGGATATTTTCAGATATAGGTCTACAGTAAAGATTCATTGACTGAAAATGTATCCACTTTCACATTATTATTATTAGATTATAGTATTAAAAATGTCCAAAATAACTCCGTCCTCACTAGATAGTGCATTAACTCTGCCGTTACTATGTAGGGAGCGATGAAGTGAACTCAGCAGCGTTAACTTTCAGAAACAAGCGTTATTTATGTTGCCGCTGTTCATTGTGTCATTGCTGTTGCTCAGATGAAACATTAATAGATCAATGAAAACCATGGCAACCATGCTATGTACTTGCACTAAGCCTGGATAAGTTGTGAGGGTTATGTCAAGATGGGCATCTGATATTAAACCTTAAGCTATATCACAATGCAGTTATATGGTGATCTGCTGCAACGGCCCTTACAAAGGGAAAATCTACGCTGAATCTTTTAAATATCACATCTATATAGCGGACATTAATATTATGCTAATGCATTCAGGCCCTAATCATATCAGTCAGCGTTCCTTACAGTAGTTTTTGTCCATCTTCGCCTTCTGCCTTCATAGTTTTATTTCTTTATTCTGTGATCAGTCATTTTTATATGAAAACGTGACGCATAAAACGTATTTAGTGGCTGAAAATGAAACATTTTTACCTTTTTAATGTTTTAGACCCACATTAATGTTGACTTTTTTATTCAACAAAGTTTTTAGTTTAACTGCTTATGTAACTTTTTTAATGTACTTACTTTATTAAATGACTTTTTCGGTTTAAAATAATTTACTTTTATTTCGTTTAACATAAGGACGCTCAGGCATCAGCACAATCTATTTAAATGGCTTCCCTGGCGGCGATTGATCTTTTATGCTGCAGTAGATTACATTAGCTTTGCATCATGTTTTATTTTTAAAGAAGCTCACAGTGCACATGAAAGGTGTGCAAATGTTTGAGTTCGGCACAAGAACTTGAAGGCAGTTCTGCTTTCTGTTGACATTTCAGCTGGCGACCATTTAATTGTGTGTTAGGAAATTAAAGTGAAACCTTAAAAAACCCGACAGCTCACAATTTTCCACATCCCCACGGTATTTTAACGGCAGCTTTGAGCTGGGTGTTTCAAAGGCATGCACGAAGAGTGAGATCATCCTAAAGTTACTGCATTTACAGCACCAGGACAAGCTTCTTACACATATGGGTCACAAGATTAATGCTGCGTCTACACAGTGTGGGCGACTCTGGAGATATGCGAAGGCAAAGATCAATATTCCTCACCCACTTGATGTCAGATTCACATGCAAACTCATGCATACAGTTAAAACATGCTGTATAATTATGTTTACCAGGAACGAACAAAAACGGAAGTTTTCTTTTCGTAGTGCAAATATGCTCAGTACTACGAAAGCTTGCACTTTTTTTTGTTTTACAACTCAGACTTTGATACTTTCTCTTTAAAGTAGGCTCTTTCAGATAAATTCACTTGTTCTCTCCGCTGATAATGACAACCATCTCGACAAACAAGCAGTCTGCACTCTGAGGAGAAGACGCTAACACACAGTGAACATGCTGTCCAACTTCAGGCAAACAGTGAAGTTCAAGTGGCAGTGACAGAGGGCAGTTTGCAGGCTGGTGTGAAGTCAACATTTGATTGATAAAGACCTTTGAATGGGTCTGGATGTGGGTTTCTCTGCATTTGCACCAAGGAGCTACATCTGCCTTTCTAATCAACACAGAAGCTGCAAAACATGGAGTTCCTTGAATGACCTCTAGAGATACAAAAAGTAAATCATTCTCCGTTGACACCCCACCCCCACCTTCCCCTCCCAGTTTTAAAATGTTCATCTGCACAGCAGAAATTACTGTCACCTCCAAATCAAAGGCTGCTAGCCAGGGATAGGAGGGAAACAGCTGGCCCGATGGTAGCAGCTTGTCTAATGGGTCATGAAGTGGAGCCACCTTCGCCATCATGCTATTGCAGGACCGTTAGCCAAAAGCTTTCCAACCATGCCTATTGTCTGGTGGGTCCCATATGCAGATCCCAGTACTTGAATAGCTAGACAGAACAACAGCGGTTTCCAGTGGAGCTTGGTTGGAGATCTGCTTCATCTGAAATAATCAGAATGAATGTAAGATATGTAAGGTTGTTAGCTTCCAGGTTAGCATCAGCTAAACTAAGTGTAAAAAAAAGCAAGGTTGTGGTGATGTGGGTGTGCTCCAACCAGCTGCCAAGCTCGCTCATACTACCCATTTTTCATTTTTTGTTTTGAATGACGTTGAGCGGAGTGAACTTCTGCCAATATGTCCAAAGCCCCAAAAGTTATGAGGAATTTTGTCCAGTTCTTTTATGCAGTCCAGATTTGCACCAAATCTAGTCCAGCTCCAAAAAATAAAAGTCCTCTTCCAATAAGTTGTTTAACCTTATTAACATGTTCACAAGATGTTTTTATGTTATAAGCAAAACTAGTCAGGGATTTCAGTTATGAATCAACAAAGAACCACCTACAAACTCCAAAAGGCAATTTTAGGCAATCCATGTGTTTCACATAAAAAACAATTATGGAGCTAATCCTGACTTCTTGCATGATGGGACTTAACAGCTAATCTGCATGTGCTGTGAAGAGTTGATGAAATTACAAGTTCACTGTCAGGCTTGAAGCAAAGGTGGACACAAGCGCAGACTTTGCAAAAACAAGAAGGATTTTATCTTTAGTATAAAGGTATGACAGAGTGGTGTTAGTATTCATGTATGAAACAATACAACACAATGTTGCTGGGTCGGTGCAGGGTATATAGAGGGAGGTGACCAGGTGAAGCAGGTGAAGATGATGATGATGGCACAGGTGAAGTCCATGATGATGAGAACTGAGGGATTCTGGGAGTTGTAGTGTTGAGGCCGGTGATCAGAAGGCTGGCGACCCTGACCGAAGTAGCTGGGAAGGAGCGGGCATGACACTCACAAACTAAGAAGACAAAACTACTTGATCCATCTCTTGTCAGGGAGGAACCGACACGTATCTTTATGGATGATTCAGTAAAACTTCAGCTCACAAACTTTGGACTACAACAAAAGTAGATTCATTTTATTACTTTGCAGCGTCACATCAAAACACCAGCAAAGCCTCACTTTTATTTTGAACAGCCACTTCACTACTGAACCAAGCAGGCTCATCTCATGGATGCTTCTCATCCAATATGCTGTTCTTGGGAGCATGGACTCATTTATACAAGATTAATAACTGCTGGAGTATGACATTAGTGTTAATGTTGTCACTGTCAGTTGGAAGAGAAGAAGCAGTGATCTCATAACTACCCACAGTTAGCTTTTATCCAAAACTCTTGCATAACGTAGAGCAGGGAGGGAAAAAAAAATGCACATCTACATCATCGGATAGGGAACAATTCTGTCCCAAAGTCTTGCTTTACTTATTTATTTTTAATTATTAATTGCTTCCTCTGTGCATTCAGAGTCATTCAGCCATCAGGTTCTAATGAGATAAACATTTCTGTTTTTCTGTTTCGCACACCTGCTGGTTTTGGCTTTGTCCTGTGGGAGGCTGCCCATTAGACCAGATTAAATTACACACACACTCTATACACATGTGCTCATTCTTGCAAATTTCTGTCATTCGTTACTGCAGTATCATGTTCGGTTCTCAGAATGGCTGTGGACAATCTTGGGCCCGGGGAAAGAGAGCGTAAAAATGTAAGGACGAGCCAGCTGTAATGCAGATGACTGAATCATGGGAGAATGGAGACAATTTAAAAAAAAAAAAAAAGACAGATATGATGACATGCAAAAAAAAAAAACAGAATAAAACTATGATGAATCCTGACTTCATGTTGAGCATACACGTTAATCAATTAGAGATGGATTTTATTGCAGGCCGTATAATGATCTGTGACTGTTTGATTCCATTCAAAGTGCCTTGAATCCAACTGGACCATCAAAAAGACATCAAGCACTGAGAATACACACTTTTGCCAGTTTTCAGTCCTTCTTAAGTTATTCCAATGTTAGAACATGTTGTTTTGCTTTGTTTTTACCACAAACCTGTCATGGAGTTAGCAGCCTACAGAACAAATGAATGGACGTTTCCTCGGTTTAATTCATCTAATAAATCATCCGTCCATTCATTCACTCACCTGCCTCATACTTGAACCGTAGAGACTCAGACGTGAGTTCGGACCACAATGAAACACAACGCTGCAAGCACAGCAGAGGAATAACAGGAAATGGAAAATATGAGGATCTAGGATGAAACCGTTCATTCTTGGTTAGAGTAGCCACATTTATGGTGCACCTGCCAGGGTGTGCTGGGATGGCCTGACTCTGCTGAATCCAGCAACATATGATATGTAACTGTGTTATGTATCATCAGTGGTGGGAAGGTTTATAATGACTCTGGAAGTTGCAGACTTGCCAAAAAGGTCCCACCAAAACAAACTCCTATTCAGTTATTATATGAGCTGTTTGGTGCAAAGTGTCAAAATGGTCCTGGCAGTAGAATTCATCCACATGTTGGTTGGACAAATTGGCTTCACTTTCAATCTAAAAAAAAAAAACAAAAAAAAAAACTTCAAAACCAATGGAAGAATTAATTTAACAGTAAATAACAGAAAAAGGGGGAATCAAGCTAGACTTTAAAGTTGTCCTTCAGAGACAATATGCATGCAGTTCATGTTAAAAGGGACAAAGCACGTGCATTTTTATTACATTTTCATAACGTACACACCTTACCAAAACATACGCCGCCCACTTACACCCTTTGTGTAAATTACCTCGTTTTCACCCGACGTTTCCTCCTGCTCCCTCTGACTGGTTCATTCTCTCTTAACAGGGAACAATTAATCAGGGTCATTTCCTGTGCAGAGTGGATGTCCTGTCTCACAGGATGTGGCTTAAGAGGGTCCCTGGGCACAAGAGACTCAATGGGCAGGGGCAGGAACACCCCCCAAGAAAACCCTCCTATGTCAGGAAATCCCTGCATGCCTACCAGGCAAGGCGAGACAAGTTTATATGTATAGCACCTTTCAGACACAAGGCACTTAAAACCACATAACAGATAAATAAAATGCTATAAAAGAAAGGTAAAGACTTGTTCAAATGCCAAATCTCTTTATCCGCTGTGATCTCGCACAATCTTCTGAATAACAGCTTCAAAAAAAGTGTCAATTATTGGTACAGTATGGCAAACAAAACTAGCACACTATGTATTTGTATAAATCTACTAAAAATCACAAAAAAAGACAAATATCGGCCTGTATTGTCTTCACCATCCATCATTTCAACGTACATGCAGAGTGATGATGCTCTCACTCAGTGTCTAACCCGCAATCGCTGAGACAGGAAGGAAACCATCTCTGGTTGGTAACACACACTGATAACTCCCTCCACGATGTCGCTCTCATCGCCTCTGTTGAATGTCACTGACCATGAAGGAGCTCTGGTGGTCAACTGAGTCTTCCCCTCCTTCCTGTCTTCTACTGAGTCTCAGCTGAAGCCCCAAACGATACCATGGAAGAATACACGAATGATCCTAAGTCAATGTCAAAAGGAAGCACCAGGAAAGTCGCAGGTTTTAATCACTCTGCTTCTCAGTTTTTGAATTTAAATGTCATTAAAGCAATGGGTTCTGTTGGATATGCTTGGAAATACTGAATATGGAGCTGTTATTTCTTACAGTTTCTATGTATTTTTTTTAGAATATAAAATAGGTCCCCACGTAAGGATGATAAAGGGAATGTTAGCTCCTGGCTGCTAAATGCATTACTTGGATGGGGGACAGTTTGCTGATGCTTGTTATCCCAATGAAAACCCTTTTTTTTTTTTCATCAAGTGTGTTTGTAAGCAAATTCACACACGTGCAATAGAGAAGTAACCCTCAAATATAGCAGCTTCTGGCTTTTAAAGTATTTCTTAGGTATCTATATGTCACAATGAAGCTTCAAGAACGCTGAATACTTTGAGTCTTGATAGCTAGCTAACTGCAGTCATGCCGTTTTTAGTGAAAATGAGACTGAAATTCTTTCTGTTTAAGTATAAAAAAGCATGTCTGTCTCAGTTCAGGAGGATTCCTAGTTTGTTGACTGTTTCAGCTTTTTGGTTAAGGTCAGCTAATGGAAATTTGTTTGAGTGATGAGCAGATTTACACCTGTTTGAAATAATTTCACAGCATTACAAACAGGGCTGAGGATACGCTTATTCTAGGGGGGAAAGTGAAAGCAGTAACAGTAGAGCGATTCACCTAAAGCCAAATAGGTGGTTTTTAATGTGGAGAGTTGTGTAGTTTAGAACGGCACTAGACTCAGTTTAAAGATCCCATCTGTGTCCACGCTTGGCCCTAATGCTGGATCAGGATGGTTGGTTTTCTGGAGGTATTTCCCCACAAAATGTCAGTGGGACTGAAATGGAATTATCCTGCTGGAAAAGTTTTGGTGAACATTATGGGTATTTCATTATGTGCATAGTGCTGTGTATAAATATGCTTCCATATATATATGTATACTCGTACCTTACAAGCATCCATCCATGCTCCTTTCAGTCCTATGTAGAGTCACCAGGAGCTGTCTGCCTTATACTCAGGGCCTCATTAAACAGTTACGGAGCCTCGAGGAGAGCAGGAGTTAGAAGCCTATAAGCCTTGGAAGTGTCCATCATACACAAGGCAACACAGCTCAAATATATTTAGTTTCATGCTGGTTTGAATCCACAATCCACAAGCAACTGGAAAAAGACTTTAGCCTAGAAAGATTTGAAGGTTTATCATTTTTATGAATGCTTACCTTTCCACCAGGTTCTGTCATTTCAGTCCTGCCGTCATGCCCAAAGTCTCTTGCTGCTCCTCTTCGTCATCATCTAGCAGCAACATTTATCTTCCTGATTCGCTCATTTTTTTGTTTTGTTTTTTTAACCTCCAGTCGATCTCCCTGCTTGCATTGTCTCTTTAACTCGTCTCTGACAATAGAACTTTAAAAGGGTTATGAAAAGACATGTTATTTGTAGAATTATAAACTGAGATTCATAAAGTGAAAAGGTAAAAAAGGTAAGGATACACCCTGGAGAGGTCGGCAGTCCATCATAAGTGAGAAAACAGTTAATAATGTTACAACAGTTGTGGAAGTAAAAGTTGAAGATTTCACTGGTTGTCAGCAGATAAGTTAGGAAAAAAGCCCAAGTCTTTCAGCAGTTATGTCCATTATTTGTTGGCTATTATTTCAGTCAAAACTATATTGTGTACATTTGTGTCTATTATGACTGATCTGGGTTACAGTTACATATTCAACAATGAATTAAATTATAATATGAATTAATTAAACTACTCAAAAGCATGTGCCTAGAACCCGTACACCTCTTACTTTGATTAGTCGCTATCCCAGGCTTCTAAACAGTAATACAAATGTTTCTTGAAATATATTTTCTCCTGGTTTTGGCATCTTTCCGCCCAGAATCACTTTAAAACACTAACACTGCCAGCAGAAATCTTTTGTCGCTTAAACTCAGCACGTACTCAGCTGCGTATGAGCTGAACGCCTATTTGCTGTGGCAGAAAACACAAGTCGCTTATTCAAACAAGTCACAGTTTGCATTTAATTTATTTCTTTTTTGCTTTTCCAGCAGTGTGGGTGCCGCTAACGAAGACACTGACAGTGCTTCCTACGCAAGTGAGTGACTCAGCCATATGCTGATTAAGGGCTTTGCTAACAGAGGAGCCATCAGTCAAAAGCAAGATCGCTCCTACAAGCCCACCCCGCAGACCAAAGCAGCAATATTGTGTTTATCCAGCTGCTGGTTTGGCCAGACTGAGACCCCTGCTCCTGTCTTGGCGATCTGATGGAGGTGCTCAAAGAAAAAAAGGACGATTTTGGAAATTAGAACAGCTTCTTGTCATGTGAGGCCAAAAGTTGTTAAACTATTTCACAGCCCTGTGTCTTTTCTATGCGTATAAAGTAAGCAATATAGATAATGTTTAGATTTTTCCATGGATTTAAGCCAAAAAGGGAAAATAATATACAGTTCGGTGTGCTTTGGGAAAGCTGGGGGGAAAAAAAAAAAGTGATGAAATCTCAACTCACCCGCATCGATGGGGACTTTGCAGCTCAGCAGCCAGCAGAACGAACATATGGCTTAGTGGTTTTCAGGCACAACAAGTTGGAAGCAATTGAGACCAAAATAAATAAAGGAAAAAAAGAGAAAAAAAGTTGTAGAGATGACAGAGAGAAGCAGGAAGATTTTTTTATTTTTTGTTATTTGTCTTTGATTTGACAAGGTTGAACCTGCTGAGAGTAAAACACACGCACAAAAAAGATTATTAATGCAAAACAGAACCAAAGAGATGCAACAAATGGAGCCAGAAAGCGAGGAAGAACCGAGATTCTCAGTTTCATGTCCACTGGGGGATCAGTTACAGTAAGTCAAAGCACAGCTGCTGAAGGCAGGATGTAGAGAGAGCAACTTCCATGGAATCCCCTGAACTCCTTCAGCCGCCACAACAGTGTGCATTTAGCTGGCTTCTGGCCTTCCTGAAGTCCACCCAACTAGCCGGAAATTTAGGTTGTTTATTTGAAGGCATTTGAATTGTGAAATGCTCATTGATGCCGTGGCTGTCAGTCAAATGGACAGAAGAGAGACGAAAGCATCAGTAACAGAAATCATATTCAGCAAAGTACAATATGATGCAGATCTGAAGGTGCAAATCTAGACGACTCTGCCTCCTGCAGAGTTTATACAGACAAATAAATAGGATTATCCAATAGACCTTCTAAGATATGCCACCACAATCATTTAAATGTCCAAAACATGCCAACAAGAAGCAAAATTATTATTACAGACAATGTTCTGGTGTCTGTCCAAATGATATTAACCAGTCATAGTTGAACAAAGCAGGAAAACACAGAAGGAAACTTAGAAACCATGCACTTTTGTTTAATCATTCAGCATTCAACCTGAAATTGGTGATAAATTAAAAATTTGCATGGATATTTTTACCACTTATCCACTGGCTGCACCAGAAGCCAAGAAATATTCGCCAATATTGCTCTCAGAGGCACGATCATTCCCAGACTGCCTTTGAACAGGGTAAGGCAAGCCATTTCCAGTCTTATGCTTAGCTGTATTTGTTGGAATATCATTGTGTAGTAACCGTGAAGACAAAAAGGAGGGTCCGGAATACTATAAATATCAGTGGGAATCAGGAATCCCCGGCTGAAGGCATTTTGGGCTCTCTAGACATAACGGAGCACCAGAGACAAACCTAAAGTAACTGAACTCAAATGCACAAGCACAAGAACAAGATTTTTCACATGAAGGCAAACTTTTCCCTGCCCATTGTAGGAATATAGCCATAGTCTGACATCACTCATACAGCACATTCTGACAGACAGCCAGTCCCACAGGATTAGTCTGGTGTTTTCCCACATACACATCACCTACAGTAGTGCCAGCCGCAGCCGCAGTATATAAACTCTGTGTCTGTGTGTGAATGTTTCTGTAGGCTTGTTTGGAGACGCGGGACATTTTTGAGCATATTTATGGTTCTCGTCAAGGAGAAAGTTTGGGAGGCCAAATGTTGATGGAAAGGTTGCTGGTTTTGTGTTTTACAATAGGATTGGGCAAAGGATCCCAAACTGTGAGGCTCTGAAAGCTCATGATGTGCCAAAATAATAACTAGTAGAAAGGTTAATGCGCTTGGTTAGGATTGTAACTGTTTCAGTTGAGGGCTTAGATAGATAGCAATGCAATAATCCACAGTCAAACATTTAGAGGCCACGGTGATGCCAATGAAGCAGACAGGTGGAAGACAAAAAAAAGGTTGCAAGAGCAAAACTTTAAGCAGAGAGGCCTTCCAGTTCTTCCAGGTGGTTGGACATGCCTGAAAACACCTTTCCAGGGAGGCATTCAGGAAGCATCATTTAAAGACAACGAACCACTCCAGAGCGAGATGAAGATCGTAGCTTGATGACGCCAACAGGACAACATCATCTGCAAAAAGCACAGATGGAATCCTCCATCCCTTAGATGCACCTAAAAGTCTGTCCATAAAAGAACATATATACAAAACACATACAGTGCATACACACTGCTCTGCCACTTGTCTTGCTTTAAAAAATATAAATACAAAACAGTGCATTGTCTTGTGTTAATATTTAATTTTTCCAGATAATTTCATTTTCATTTATTGCAACGGTATTTACTTTAGCAATTTCATTCTTTTTCGACTTTATCATGCTGCTCGGCCAATATCAGCATATCTAGCGTCCGCAGGGCTTAGATGTGTTGTTTATGTAGGTCTTGCAGACATCAGGCTCTGAAAACAAACAGTATGATTATACAGAAAGTATACTCAGATGGGCTTAGTCTTCATTTGCGTTATCAGAACAGTTTACAGTTTAGCTAAAGGACCTCTATGACCCTGCAATCTCACTTTTCCTCTCTCCATCCCCCTGGTTTCATCTTTTCCTTTACCCAGTCTGGAGAACAGATTAGGGACAGAGACTATATAACCAGTGGAAAGAGGTCACATGTGTGAGAATCTTTTTTTTTTCTTCTTCTTCTGCTTTTCCTATGGTTCTCTTATATTATTCTCTTCCTTTTTTCCATCACTCAACACAAACATTTAACCTAGTTCTTGCACAGGCAGCTTCTTAAGGGAGATATACACTTTCTGGCAGCAGCTTTTCACACTATGTGAGATGACCTCAGTGACTGTCTGTCTGTTTGTCTCAGCACTTTGTTTTGGTCAGGACCGGTCAGTTGGCTCCGACTGAACATAAAATCAGGAGAAAGAGGCCAGATACGATGGATGGAGACACAGCTGAAGCACAGCAGCTGAGCAGCTGTTTCACTTAAACAAAGGAACTTTGGAAACTGACCTCACTGAGTACTTGCAGGGCCAGCGGGACTGTGCTCTCACCCAACCTTTGATTTCAGTATTAAATTTACTATTTAAGTTCATGTTTGAATTGCATGTGTGTATCTGCCAGCAGGTGTGTAAGTCTTAATCAAAGACGCTGACAGAAGAGCTTTCGTATGTGCGTACATAAACATGTATGAGTGACTGGGACTTGCAGGAATTAATGGGGCTTTGCTGACAGACAGAAAAAATCCTCGTCAGGGCCCAGGTAGACCTACAATTAATTTATTCTTGCACTGGACTCACATATGATCACGACTATGATTTTGTTTCATGAAGCTCTCTGAAGCTTCCTGGATAACTTGAATTTCATCTAAATTTGTGATGCCAGAGTCTTGTGAATCTAGACTACTCACTGACTTACACTGTTAATTCAGACTTTTGTCTGGAACAGGACGATGATCTGAAGAATAAGTCCACCTCTGACTGGTTTTTGGAGTGGCCTAGTCAAAATCCAGACTTAAAACCAGCTAAGATGCTGTGGAATTACTTTAAACAGGCCGTTCTTGCTGAAAAACCCTCTAATGTGGATGAAGCAGAACTATTCTGCAAGGAAGAGTCTACCTAAATTGCCATTTATTGCAAATTGCTTGACTGCAGTTGTTGCTGATGATGGTGTCACAACTAGATCCCCATATAGACTAGTTTTTTTTTTAATTCTTAATAATGACTCCCCTTTAAAACGACAGAGCAACTTTAAAACATTGTGAGCTTTTAAAGAACACTGTGTCTCCACCATGCTGCCATCAGTGTTGGTTTCTGGCTTTAGATCAGATGCTGGACCCCCACTAGTCCATTATTATGAGACCTTTCGTTGAGTTAAATGATCTCACATTTCTCAAGAAAATCATTTGGAGATTGGAGAGAAAAACGACAAATTGCTAGGGGACTGGGAATGTTACTCATAACAGTTCGTCGACCTCACTGGAATGAAATTAAACATTGTGTCCAGTGTGTACGCCTCCACACTTCTTCTGCTCTGAAGACACTCCATTAGATGAAGTTTAACCTCTCACCCACAATAATCTGTCAGGACACTCCCACCTTGATTAGATTTCCTGCTGCTCAGGAAAATTGACAGAAATATAGCAGTGGAAAGCAGGAGGTCAAAAGGATAAAAGCGAGGAGAATGGCAGAGGGAAAGTAAAGGAAGGAAGGTGAAGAAGTTCTAAGGAGGAGCAGGAGCACAGACTTGGTAGTATGTGGCCAAGTCAGCTGCCTTGGCACTTCTGCTCATCATGCACATCAAGAATATGGGTCACAAAAACACATTCCAGCCTCGGAACACTTAGACGGTCTCTGGGAAGGCAGATGAGATGAGAGAAAAAGGAGGGGACTGAGTGCAAAAGACGAAGGAAGGAAAAGGAGAGGCAAGCAGACAGGTCAAGATTAGTCAGTCATGAGGGAGGAGAAGGAGTGAGCCAGTAAATCATTAAGAAGGTGCACTGAAACATCCCTTTTAAAGCCACATTGCTGTTTTCACCTTCAGGGATAGGCCAGTCCTGAGGTAAATCACACCTGACTCCCATGCAGGGTGTGGACCCAGACTCCCGCTGCTTCACAGCAGCTCCCTCCAGTTCAGTGTATCACTTCAGATCATCCTCAGATGAAGGGCCTGGCTCCATGATGGATGACATGTCCCATAACATTCTGTTTTCTATTTTCCTGGCATTTAAGTACGTTTAAACAACGTACGACAAATTCTAAGTTTTTCCACCTGCAGAGGGGGTGTGCACGTGTGTTTGTGTGGGTATACTGTATGGTTTTACCTCTCTAACAAGCACGTGTTGTTGAACTTAACTCTACACCACTCTAAACACATGTTGCTCTTTCAGACTTTCAGGAAAATATATACATTCAGACTCTGCATGTGGGATTTATTTTAACTCAAACATTTGCGGTAATCTCATTTTAAGCTCGCATGTATCGCATTCATTCTACTTAAGCCATTTTTTCCAAGTCTTAGCAGCAGGGTCCTTCGGCTCCACTTATTGGAACAATTTCCTCAACCTACTGTGTGATAGTAATCAAGCTTCTTCATTCACAGAATGTTTCATTAAAGAGGGAAAGGTGTTGTTTATGTGCCAAAAATGTCAAACATCTTTTCCTTAATTACTTTTTCATGGAATTAGTATGACATGTATAACAAATGACATGAAAACAAGGAAGACTGTTAAGAATTCAGAAGAACTTAAAAAATGATAAGTGAGAGAACCCTAATGAACTTTGTGGTGAAATTGTTGTTATAATTTTGAGATTTGTCTCTGCATTTTTACAGGATTGTACTACCTCAACAAAAATTAATGGAGGAATTTTAGCCTGAGCTTAGGACCCAAATGCAGAAGACCAGGAGGCAGAATATCCATCCATCTTCTTCTGCTCATCCAGAACCGGGTCGCAGGGGCAGTCGCCTGAGCAGGGACGCCCAGACTTTCCTCTCCCCAGACACCTCCTCTAGCTCTTCCAGGAGGATCCCAAGGCGTTCCCAGGCCAGCTGAGCGACATAGTCACCACAGCATTTCCTGGGTCTTCCTCTGGGTCTCCTCCCGGTAGGACATGCCTGGAACACCTCCCGAGGGAGGCATCCAATACAGATGCCCGAACCACCTCAGCTGGTTCCACTCAAAGTGGAGGAGCATCGGCTCAACTCCGAGCTCCTCCTGGGTGACAGAGCTCCTCACCCTATCTCTAAGGGTGCGCCCCGCCACCCTGCGGA
>JBAMYA010053731.1:0-31018 GCA_037176975.1 Arrhamphus sclerolepis | reverse complement strand
TTCCAAGAGTCTGTAGGTCTAGAAAGGGAGGCAGAGCCTTCAGCTATCAGGCTCCTCTATTATGGAATCAACTCCCAACCTCAGTCCAGGAGGCAGATCCCCTCTCTACACTGAAGTTGAGTCTGAAGACCTTCATTTCTGATAAAACCTTTAGCTGTGTAGTCTCTTCGACTTTCCTACTTATGCTGCTATAGTCCTCTGAGCATCTTCACATTGACTGTCTTATCTCAGTCTCAGATTGTCCTGAATCATTTAATAGGATCAACGTTGTCTAACTTCTGTAGTCTCACTCTCTTCTCTTTTTTCAGGAGCTGTCTTGGTGATTTTGTGCTCCCCTTGCCTCCCAAACATTCCATCTGACCATCCTGGGGTCTTCATTATAAATGCTTATTGTGGTGGGGGGTGTGGTTCAGCTCGGCTGCAAAGCAGAGGTGAGGTTGCGGCTCAGGAAACAGCACCTGATAGGGACCGATTGGCACACCTCTCCCCTCTCTGTCCTGTCTCCCTTCTCAAGTCTTCCTTTACCCAGCTGGCCTTCAGCAGGAGGGTCCCCTATGATTGAGTTGGGTCCTGCTCAAGGTTTCTCCCCAAGGAGTTTTTTCTCTTGCCACTTTGCCATGTGCTCAGAGGTCATGCTATTGGTTTCTCAGAAGCGCCTAGAGATGACTTTGTTGTAAATACACACTAAATAAATAAAACTGAACTGAATTATACGTTTGGTCTGATGTTACCTGTGTGTCCATGCAGAGGTGAGTGTGGTCTCGGCAGAGTGGGGGAGGTGCTGGACGTCACGATGAGACTCTTCCTGTTGCTGGCCCGGCAGCTGAGGACAGAGGATACATTTACGTGTCAATCACTTACCTTTACAATGACAGCAAACAGTGCAGCGACCTCACACACGTTCAAATTAATTCAACAGTGTTTAATTCTGACATCTCAACATGAGCTACAGCACTTTCACCTCACACACCACCTGAGCGGCTTCTACAGTTACCAGGACACTGGGAACACAGCTGCCAGCAGCATCTCAGTGGTTTCTATGGTTACCAGGATGCTGAGAACACAGCAGCCGTCAGCATCTCAGTGGTTTCTATGGTTACCAGGATGCTGAGAACACAGCAGCCGTCAGCATCTCAGTGGTTCCTACAGTTACCAGGATGCTCAGAACACAGCAGTCATCAACATACATATGCACAAAATCATACGTGCACACAGATTCGTATGTGTCCACAGGTCACAAGAAAAAGACAGAAGTCCAAAGTTAGTTTGTCTGGAATCACTACAAATGTTCTGATATGGAAACGTGGGCTTCATCAGCTGATACTGAGCTCTCGTTTGGTGCTGTAGCATATTTAGACCTAATGATACATAGCTAACTCATTTCAACGTCTCATGCTTCACCTCTGTTTCACCTGTCTAGTCAGCACAGGAAGTTGAAGGCCATTGATATGTAAATTAATGCACTAGCTTTTAGAGCAACAGAGAAAATATGAATGACGTGGTATATTTCATTTCTCACCAACACCGCCGTGATCGTTTCAGTTGCTGAAATACTCTCAATTTTAAGTTCGCCAAAATTTTGACAAAAAGCTGCAATATGATTTTAAAAGGTTGTGATCTTCCAGGAATCTCAATTTTACTGTTTTAAAACAAAAATATGCAATTCTAAACAAAATTATAAAATGACAAAATATAAAATTTGTGATATTATGACAAAGCCATAGAACTGTGATTTTATTCTTCCAATTGAGCACTACTGAAGCACTCTTCCAGGACACTTCCTGATCTTTCTAGGATCCTTAAAGGACTCTTCCAAGATCATTTCAGACCCATCCCCAGAGTCTTCAAGGACTGTTCCTGGAGCCTTCCAGGACCTTTACGCACTCCTACAAGACCATTCCAGGACCATTCGAGAATTGTTCCAGTACTCTTACAGGGCCTTTCCGGGATTCTTCCAGGAGCTTTTCAGGACCCTTCCAGGACTTTTCAAGGACTCTACCAGGACCTTTCCAGGACACTTCCAGTTCCATTCCTGACCCCTTCCAGGACTCTACTAGGATCTATCCAGGACCACTCCAGACCCCTTCCAAGAGTCTTTCTGAACCTTTCCAAGGACCTTTTCAGGACCCTTTTAGCACCTTTCCAGAACCCGTCTAGGACTTTTCCAGGGCGTATGCAGGAATTTTCCATGCGACTTTTCCAGGATTTTGCCAGAACATTTCGAGGACCCCTTTAGAAATCTTCCAGGACTTTTCCAGGGCTCTTCCATGTGACTTTTCCAGGACCCTTTCAGGACTTTCGCAAGACCTTTCCAAAACATCTTCAGGACTTTTCCAGGACCACTCCAGGACCCTTCCAGGACCTCTCCAGAGCTTTTTAAGGATCTTTCCAGGATCTTTCAAGGGCTTATGCAGAACCTTTCCATGACCCTTCCAGGACCCTTGCAAAGCCTCTCCAGGACTTTTCCATGACACTTCCAGGACCTTTCCATGACTTTTACAGCACCCTTTTTTTCAACTCTTCCAAGAACCATCCAAGACTGTTCTAGGACCTTTCCAGGACCCTTACATGGCTTTTCCAGGAATCTTCCAGGACTTTTCCAGGAAATTTCAAGGTCCCTCCCAAGACCTTTCCAAGACCTTTGTAGGACGAGGAAGAAGATGAAGAAGACTGGTTTAAATTAGTGTAAAACCAGTTAGTTCTGTTTTAAACAGTTAGTTCTGGTTAAAAGCAGTTAAGCTGGTGTAACACCAATAAAACATCAGATCTGACATTATTCATTATTGATCCGCTCAGGTTATTGATCTGCTCAGATTATTGAACAGAACGAGTCAATGAATTCTGACTGCAACGGAACCAAACACGCGAGTCCTCGGGTCTGTCGTGAGGTCAGGTGAGGTGGATGGGGCCTTACCTCCAGAGGAAGGGGTTTCCTCGCTGGTAAACAGGGGCTGACAGGGGCCCCTCAGAGCTACAGAGGGAGGGGGAGGATAAGGATGAGGATAGGGCAGGGGGGTGAGAGGATGTGGGGAAGAGCAGCTGCTGGAGGAGGAGGCTGCTGTTACCGTGGCAACGAGACTGGGCTGGAGACCAGATTCTGCCAAGAGAGGAGGACGGGAGATGAGGAGAGGAGGAGGCAAGGAAAGGTGATGAGGAGAGGAGATGAGAAGAGTTGGTGAGGAAAGAAGACAAGTAAAGTTAGGAAGGAAAGGAGACAGGGACAGGTGATGAGGAAAAGTGACAAGGAAAGGTGACGAGTAAAGGAAACAAAAGGTGAAAAGTAAAGGAGACGATAAAAGTTGCCAAGGAAAGGAGATGAGGAGAGTTTTTTGAGGAAAGGAAACAAGGAAAGGTGACAAGAAAAGGTGTCAAGGAAAGGAGAGGAGGAAAGGTAACAAGGAAAGGAGATGAGAAAAGTTGGTGAGGAAAGGAGATAAGGAAAGTTGGTGACCAAAGGAGACAAGGAAAGGTCGTGAGGAAAGATGACGAGGACAGGTGGCGAGGGAAGGAGAAAAGGAAAGTTGGCAAAGAATGGTGGAGGTCATGTGATACTGCCATCTCTACAACACATTCAAAACGTTTTAAACGACTCTTAGAAACGTTTCATTTGGTAACTCGCAGACTTACAAGGAAACTAAAGACATTCTTGAAAGTCAACTTAGAAATTTGTAAACACAAAAATGTGGGAAATTGACTTTACAGATAATTTCACCTAAACACTAAATCAGATTAGACCAGATTAGAGGAAGCATGACTAAAGTTCATAGAACTACAGTGAAAAGTGCAAGTTGACCTCAAATAAGAATCATGATGAGCGAAAAGAAGTTCTACTAAAGTTCTCCAGAGGTAACACTGGAGTTCCCCAGAGGTTCTCCAGAGGTTCTACTGAAGTTCTCCAGAGGTTCTACTGAAGTTCCCCAGAGGTTCTCCAGAGGTTCTACTAAAGTTCTCCAGAGGTTATACTTAAGTTTCCCAGAGGTTCTACTAAAGTTCTCCAGAGGTTCTACTGAAGTTCTCCAGAGGTTCTTCTGAAGCTAGCTCAGCTACAAAATACAAAAATAAATGTTTGATTCTAAAGAAAAAAAAAGAAAAAAAAAACAACAGCTAAATTTGCTGGGACCTGCTACTAAATTTATAATTAGCTTGCAATCTAACCCAAACTAGCTAAAATTGTTAAATTCAAAGAAAAATGCTGAGAAAACTGTCTCTGTGGGCTTCATGCCTGTTGTTGCCTGTACCTGAGTATTAAAAAAACATCAACAACTCATAAACATCAAAGTTTTTTAAAAATGATATCTGAAATTTTACTTTATAGACCTGCAATTTTGCAAGATATAATTCTGAATTTCTGATTTTAGAACCTCAGAAATCTGAAATTAAATTGCAACCATGGTTAACACTAAACGGCCACATTGTCACCGTGGTTACCATTAAGGGGCTAGTAAGATTTCCTGCTAGTTGGACTTATTTGTAAAATGGTGAATTTCACAATATCACACATTTTTTCATAAAGAAGTGGATTTTGGTGAATAAAAATTTAATTTGACTATTTAAAAAAAAAGGTTTATACAACTTCAAATGTTTACTAAATCCTGACTTTTTCACATAAACCAACTGCTCTCACCCCACTTTTTGATCTCAGTAGTTTCCTTAGAAATGTTCTAGTTATAAGTTTATTTTGTCTTTTTTTCTTCTTAGAAGGTTATTTTGTTTTTTTCTACTTTGAAGGTTATTTGTTTGTTTTGTTCTACTGAGGCTATTTTGTTGGGTTTTTTTCTACTACTAGTTTGTCTCTTTTTCTACTTAGAAGTTATTGAGTTTTGTTTTCTATTTAAGGCTAGTTTGTTGTTTTTCTTCTACTTAGAGGGTTTTTTGTTTTCTTTTTCTACTTAGAAGTTTTATTTTTATTTTTTTTCTACTCATAAGGTTATGATTGTCTTTGATAAGGTGAAGTGGTGTCCCGCTTTCAGCCCGCCGGCCTTCAGTTTGACACCTGTGATGTGGAGAAAGTGGGAGCAGAGTGACTGCAGGATCATGACTGATTACGTCATGTTTTTGCCGGTTTAGCTGTTTAAAATCGTGTCTAGACGTGTCCTGACCTGCTCTGCGTCTCTCAAACACTCAAACGTGGACGAGGACAGACTCTTACTGGAGACGGAGGTGTGGGACTCCTGGACGCTCCTTCCTCCTCTTCATGGTGTTGTGAGACAAAAGGATCAGCTGTAATCTGGACTAATCCTCCTCCTGAGTCAGCTGGTCTCCTCCAGAACCAGAACCAGCAGCTCCATGTATGGTGGACCGACCCGGGACTGAGGTCAGAACCTGATCTGGTCTCTGCTCACACTCATGGGTATGTGAGGTATCTGTGGAGGCGTGCTCCTGCAGCACAGGCTAAAAAACACGCTCAAACATACGTGTCTGGACGCTCCCTCCAGAGCAGCTGTCCGCCTCCACCAGGATAATAATCCTCCCCAGGACTTCCAGGAGCTTCAGCTCCAGGGGACAGCAGGATCAGAGGGACGCTCCGTCGGCACGTCCCCAGGAAGGAGCCCCCTCCCTGGGAGCAGCACCTCCATAATCCCCCTCTCTGCTCCAGACAACGTCAGAGTCTGAGACCCGACTGAGACCAGAGGACTGACGGAGGACTGGACAGAAGGATGGGGGAGGGACGGGGAAGGGCAGAAGTATAGGGGAGGGACAGAGGGAGGGACAGAAGGACGGGGGAGGGACAGTAACCCAAGATGTCCCTTTGTTGATGGTCTCAACGATCAGCTGAGTTCATTGACTTTTATAACTGATGATTAAATACCTACCTGCACAGTTGGCCCGCTCAAGCTCCTCCCCCTCTGACCACCTGGCAGGTGTCCAGGTGGACTGCTCAAGCTCCTCCCCCTTTGATCACCTGACAGGTGGCCAGGTGTCAGAAGAAGCAGTCTGAAGACAATGACTAATCTTTTGGTAAAAAGTGCAATTCTGAAAAACTAAATTTGACAAAAATAATTTCTTAATTTCACTTGTTCAAAAGTAAAATGAAGTGAAGTTTGTGAAGTTTGATATATTTTATGACAAAAAGTCACAATTAAAGTTATAGTTTTACAACATTCAAAACAAAAATTTCAATTCTACAAAATTCACAAATGTTTTTGTCAAAAGTTACAATTTTAGAAAATGATTTTTATGGCAAAATTGTTATTTGAACAATTTCAACAACAGCAATTTCATGTCAAACAGTTACAATTAAGTGAATATTTTACAACAAAAATGTTGCAAATTATTCATATTATGTTATATTGACTTTTGTGGTTTTTTTGTGGAGCACCTAGAGATTTTGTGGTGTAACAGACGTTATATAAATAAGGTTTAATATCACAAATGTTTCCGTCGTGTTTTCACAGAAGAGGCGAAGCTGCTTGTCACGTCGGTTCACACATGCTCAGTTCATGGCTGTGATGTCACAGACTCCAGCGGCACAAAATGTACCGAACCAGTCACAACAGGACGAGGTTAGAGTTAGCAGTCCAATCAAGATCCATGATCTAGAACAACCAAGACATCAGCAGAACCTCTAAAATCATCTGAATTTAGTCAACAGACATTTTATAAGTCTGTAGCTCCACCTACATCACAGGTGGAGCTGATTGGTTGATTTGATTGGTTAGAGGGTTAACAACAAGGTCACTAGTCTGAGTCATGATACAAATTCACAAGTTGAGGTCATGAGTTTGGGTCACGAGTCAAATTCACAAGTCGGGGTCACGAATGTTGGTGTTCAGTGCCAGTGCTCTGCCTCCTGGAAAACAAAGTCCAGTCAAGAAGCAGAAAAAAACCTCTGATGAGACTTTAATCACGGTTTGGTCCTGGTCACGTGTTTAATGAACTGATAGTGAGAATGTCCTGCAGGACTCAAGTGGACTGTAGAGTCCTGAGGATGTTCTGCAGGACTCAAGTGGACTGTCCTGAAGAGTCCTCTTCCTGTCCAGGTGTTTTCAGGCGTCCATCGGTAGTTTAAAAAAAACAAACAAAAAAAACGGATCAGGATGGCATTTGTGTAACCCCAGCATTCAGAATCTGCAGCTGTTCTGGTTTCTGAGAAACTGGAGGACTCTGTGTCCCTGACGGACTAAATGCAGCTCACATGTTGCTAATTCACCAACAATGAAGTGAAACATGCTGACATGTGAGCCATTAGCATCTGACGTCGGAGCAGCTGCAAGACACGGGACTGTCACTGTCATGTCCTGACCCGGAACAGTTTTGGTCTGGGGTCAATGCTGCCCACCAGCGACACTTCCTCTCCACATTTAAACCCACTAACTTCCGTCAGGACAGTCTTCAGGAAATATCAGCAACAACCAGACAGCTTCTGCAGTTCAAAGGGTTAGCTGCTGAGCAGGTTTACTTTAAGGTGTATTCCCCCAGTACAGAGCGTACTGAACCAATCACAGCAGGGTGGGGGAGGGCTTTATGCTCCAATTCATCTAATCACGAACCACTATTATTTTTCTCACTGCTGGAGCCTAGTGGTCAGCAGAGGAACCGCCGCTAAAATCACTGTTACTGGGGGATGTTCCCCCCTGGTGTCACCACTGGAGGTGGATGGGTTCAAGTGGAGCTTCAGAAGCCAAGCAGGAACATGGAGAACCACAATGTGAAAAGCATTCTGGGTAGAAATCATCAACAATCATCAATCATCAATACTGTTGATCAGATCAAGAAAAAGGATCTGATGCTCACTAGTGTCACCTTCACGAAGTTTCACCAACAGCAGCTCCACCAGCACCTCTACCACTGGACTGAAGTACACCTTTGTTTTCAGGCACACAACCACACACAAGTGGTAACGAGCAGTTACACACGTTCAGGTTGATGTATACTGACAAACATCTGTCCATCAGTGATCAACTGATCTGGTGACATCACACATACACAGAGACCTTGAAGTTCAGTCTTTAACCTGAACTAAGGCCTAACTAGTGTTGGGCGGTATTCCGGTTCATCCGGTATACTGGTTGTAATTTCCACTCTAGTATAAATTTTTCATATACCGCCACACCGTGGCATATTGAGAAAACGGCTTAAACGCTTCAACATGCAGCAATTTATATAATATTGCTCACCGCTAGTAGCGCTACATGGAACGGCACTGCCAAAGGACATAAAACAGCTCAGCCAGGTAGCATAACAATCTGTTAGCTAACAGCTGGTTGTAAGTTGGAATAAAGAACAGAAAACAGATGGTGGATAAGAAAGTGAGACTGGAGATATAAAAGAAGAACTTGTGTCCAAGAGAGGAGCTGTGTCTGTAGTTTGGAAGTTTTTTAGATTAAAAAAATCCGACGCAGACCAAAACTTTGTATATTGCAAAGTTTGTCATGCAGCTGTTGCTGCTGGTGGTGGTAACACTAGCAACTTATTCCATCATCTCAGCAGGAAGCATGTGTTGGAATACCAAGAATGTATGCTATTACAGTCGTCGGGTTTGACACCGTCAACCAGTAGCATCAGTGAAACAGTTAAGACCAAAGGGTCAGACATAGCTTGAACAGGCATTTTCTCGAGGGATGGCGTATGACTGAAAAAGCAAGCGGTGGAGCAACATTACGAATGCAGTAAGAATCCAGCAAGGACATGGTCCTGCTACAGAGAGTCGAGAGACGGGTTCAGAGCAATGATTAAAACGCTGGATTCGAGGTATGTCTTACCGGGACGAAAATATTTTCGCCAAACTGCATTACTATAATTGGCATATGTTTTATTTTTAATATGCTGCATACTGCATTTCTTTCTGCTTTTTTATACCGACTCTTTCATATATTGTGTAATTTTTTTTTGGGACCAAGTAATTGAAATTTTGATTATAGCCTACATTTAAAACCTTGTACTCCTGTACTCATGACAGTAAAATAAACATATATAAAAGCCGTCATGAAATTAAAAAGATTAAAAGAATTTAAAAAGTGATATACTGTGAAACCGCCAGAATCTTTGAAAAAAAGAAACGTGATACAAATTTTTAGTCATACCCCCCAGCACTAGCCTTAACCCAGAACAAGTTAACACCAGTTAACAGTTAAAATCAGTCAGTTTGTACGAATATTGGTACATGAGTTAATATGCCCGTTTGTACATGAGTTTGTGTGTAATTTTATATGAGAATCTATACGTGTTGGCTACGTGAATTTGTACGTAAGTTTATACATGAATCTATACATGTGTTGTTACATGAATTTTATATAAGTTTATATGTGAATCTATACGTGTGCTGGTATGTGTATACGTAAGTTTATACATGAATCTATACGTCTGTTGGTACATGAATTATAAGTAAGTTTATATGGGAATCTATGGGGGGGGGGGGGTTAGGCAGTAGGACAGTTGGGGTGGAGGATGCCTGATGCGTCAAAATGCGACGCTGGATGTGTGTGTCAAAAAATGCCACGCAAGGGTACCTGATGCATCAACATGTGACGCACAACGCCAAAGCGTCAATATATGACAAGTTGGGAGTGAGACTGCGTTGGAATCTATGCGTGTGTTGGTACATGAATTTGTACGTGTTTTGGGTTAACCGAGTAACCAGACTGGATCAGACAAAGAGGATTGTGGGTACTTACAAGCTGCCTCTTCGGGGAAGACTCAGCTCCTTCTGAAACAGAAACAGAAATAGAAGTTCAGGTTATGGTTCAGGTTCAGGGTGGTGGAGAGACCTGATGGTCACCAAGCTGAGGACGCTGTAGTCACTTACAGATTCATGAGCAGGCAATCCTGAGGACCACCATTTGCTTAAGAATGTTTCAGAGCTGCTGAACTAGGTTCAGTTTTAAAGCTGCAGAGAACGCGATTCATGACCAAAAAACTAAACCAGAAACACAAAGTTTCATTATTGAGTTCTGAAACCAGCACAAGGTCTTCTCTGATCCATTATCTGCCATATAGAGGTCTGAAAACATAGAACCATGTTCTTCAGAAACTTCAATAAACCCCAGAAACCAACTAAACCCTCCCAGAGACAACCTAAAACCTCCAGCATGCGTGCCTTAAAATTACGTGGCCTAATAGCTTCAGCTTAATGAAGTTTAGAAGGTAGTCTATTCGACAAGGTTAATAATTTAACGTCTTCCATCTCGCCAATAACAAATCACTTTAAGGCTGCCAACTCCCAAGAGTGACATACAATGTTCGGCCTTGGCTACTTAGGCTAATTAGGTTACTTTTCCCTTTTAACATGTACATGCAGACCGAGGTTAATTTATCGCCGCTGTCTCTTCACGTCTCCATCATTTGGATAGACTGTGCACATAGGTTACAATGTCAAGCGGGGAAGCACTTTGCCAGTGGTGAATTTGGAAACGACCTGACCCTGGTAGGATGATAAAGTTCATTTGATGAATTACATAACTACGTAGGGCTAATTAATGTTGCCTCAAAATACTGTTGCCTTACAGAAAAGGTAGGATTGCCCTGTTGAAATGGAGAAAGTAATTTTACTGAAATAATACATTTAGCCTAACTGTTAACGGCATCCATCAATGCGCTCTCCATACGCCTATAAGATCGCATAGCCTAAATCAGGGATGTGAATTGCCGAAGTCAAAAATACTTTTTTGATTGAAGTAATCTTTTTTGTGTTTGGGCCATATTAGGACATTTGTGTCTTTATTATTAAATCCCAAAAAGTTGTTTCAATCAAAAAAGTAATATTTTCAATCAAAGAAAAAAAAAACGTTCAAATGCAAAATTAACATTGAGAAAATTATATATATATTGATTATTTTTCGATTGAAGTGAAAAAAGTAATGAAGAAGTTTGTCTTTTTTTGACTGAAGTGAAAAAAAGTTTTGAAAATGTTTTGTTTTTTGTTGGGATTGAATATTTTGGCACAAGTATCCCGTGGTGGGCGGATGCTTTCCCATTGGTCAGACATGTTTGAGTGACAAGTGTCTACACCAATGACATCTTTCTGACAAACAAGTCATGGCTGCCAGCGAGTAGTGGTGCAATGGATCACTGTTAATCCATGATTTGAAGATTTGAAAAAAATAAAAACAGTTCCACTGTATGGTGTGCATGTTTCTGTTCCGCACTTATTAACGCAGTCACAATCATCAAACTTTTTCCTTCGATTCATGATTTTCCACCCAAAAGATGCCGTTGCCGCAATCCATGTGCAGGGTGCGTAGACTGAGAATATGGCGGCCCAAATTAGACTATGGCGGGCCACCATAGTCTCGTCAATGTATGGGAAACACTGATGAAGAGAAGAGAACAACAGTACAACCACAGAGAAGAACAGTAAAACCATGGTGAAGAACAGTAGAACCATGGTGAAGAACAGCAGAACCAACTTAACAACAGCAGAACCAACTTAACAACAGCAGAACCATGGAGAGCAATAGAAGAACTATGTTAACAACAGCGGAACCATGGAGGAGAACAGTAGAACTATGAAGAACAGTAGAGCCATGGAGAACAACAGCAGAACCACAGAGAACAAAAGTATAACCATGGATAAAAATAGAACCATGGAGAACAACAGCAGAACCATGAAGAATAACAGTAGAACTATGGAGAACAACAGTTGCACCATCAGAAGCAGCCTGACAACAAACACATTTTACAACTAAAGTTGTAGTCAGTTAAGAGTTTAGTAACCGGAGTCTAACCAGTCCTAGAGGATCTAACCCAGTCGAATCCTAGTCCAGTCTCAGTTCAGTTGCAGTCTCATTATCCATCTGTGTTTTAGTTTGATGACCAGCAGTTTGGTCCAGTTTGATTTCAGCAGGACCTTCCCATTTATTTAAAATCAAATTATTTCAGCAGGATGTTCACATTTATTTAATAGTCAAATTATTTCAGCAAGATGTTCGTGTACAATAAAATTATGTCTACAGGACATTCACATTTATTTAAAATCAAATTATTTCAGCAGGACATTCATATTTATTTGAAATAAAATCATTTTAGCAGGATGTTCACATCCATTTTTAAATAAATAAAATAAAAATACAATGTTCACATCTAAAATGGTTCCAGTTAGACTAATGCAGTTCCCAGCGTGCAGTTTCAGAACCTTCCCAGGTGTCACAGGAGTTTCTTGAAGTGTTCACCACCATGCATGTTTGCTCAGGAAAGAGAACACTGCATTATCTGCTTTCCAGTCAGACCACATTCCTCTTACTTGCCTTCCGTAACCTGCAGGAACCAGAGCGCAATGCTCCACCTGAACTATGTACAACATGTAGACCAAAGATGCCAAACCTCTGGGGGCCACGGGCCAAACCCAGCCCAGCACTTCATTCATCTGATCCATCATCTGACCCTCAACACCGGAGACACCTCTGAAAAAGAAGGACATCAGTGTGACTGAAGGTTTGAGTAACCCGTGACCATCAGGAGATTCTGATTTAAATATTGGACCAACCATCAGGATCAGGGTTAACTAACAGACCAACCCCCAAAGTCAGCTTTAACTAGTAGACCAACCATCAGGATCAGGGTTAACTAACTGGCCAACCATCATGGTCAGGGATAACTAATGGATCAACGGTCATGGTTGACTAACAGATCACAGGGTTTCCCACACAGACTAATGTATTACGTAACGCCACAGAATCAAATCAGAGAGAGAAAGAGAAAGAAAAAGAAAGAGAGAGAAGCACTCACACATGCCAGTGGTGAAGGAACTTTTTTTTAAAGAAAGCAGACAATTATTTTAATGTGCATTAACGTTTTTTTTTTTTTTTTTTTACTTTTACTTTGAAAGCCCATTCCTCTCAGAATCTGAACACTGACAACCATGGTTCACAGAGAAGAACTGGTGGGGACTAAGAAATTGAAAAAGGTATGTAAATCTATCATGGACATTTTAATTATTAATTATTTATCATTATTAATGACCTTGGAGTTGAAGAAAAGTTATTTGTAAACTCTGCAAAGCTGATTTTACCTGTCACCAGAGCAGTGTTGGGCGACCTTCCTAACTCCCTTGGTGACTTTTGTTTTTTGGTCAAAAGTGACAGATGACAAATTAGTGACTTTTTCTGGTGTTATTGGAGATTTTTCTTGCGTTGTGCAGACTCTGATGTTCTGCAGTTATGGTGCATTCACACGTACACGGTGCGCACTGCACAGGATGTGCGTCACTGCCGTGAGCCCCTCCCTGTCCCAAAGACCTCCCAGTACTCTCACCTTCAGTCAGAATAGAGACCAAAGTGGGTCACTTTGGTCCGGAGCCTGGATAAAGGAGGCCTGGACCTACACATTCTAGCCCAAATAAATTTGATATTCTAACATTTAAAAATACAGGACAAAATTAATAACTGTAATGTGGGTCTAGACAAAGCATTTAAGTCACTTATTTTGAGAAGTCATGACCTATTTTAATAAGTTTTTAAAAAAAAACAAAAACAAGAATCAACAGAAGAAAGCTCATTTGTAGTTCTTAACATATTTAGGGTATTTTTGTCTCTCCCATGATGTTATTTCTCTCTCCTACAACATCCGTTACAATAACATGTAATGTAACAAAACAACAAACATCATAAATATTTAAAAATATTCATAATTCCATATTTTTTGGGATAAAATTGTGGGCAACCATCACACTGATTCAGCAGCCAGATTTCACCTGTGGTTGCCCGGTCGGGCTGCAGATGTCTCAGAAAGTGTGTCTGAACGCCACCCGCTGCACACACTTTGCATCCACCCCGATGACCGACTCCACCAAGTACCACAACACACGATTCCCTCACCGGCACCAGGGGAGCACCACCAATTGCTGCCTGGTCTGTGGGAAGCACTGGACCAACCGTCAGGGTCAGGGTTAACTAATGGACCAACCATCAGGGTCAGGGTTAACTAATGGACCAACCGTCAGGGTCAGGGTTAACTAATGGACCAACCATCAGGGTCAGGGTTAACTAACACTGACCCTGATGGTTGATCTGTTTGTGACTGGTCTGTTATGAACATGAACAACCACCATCCAGCTCAAGCACCGCTGACGTGAAGACGTCAGTCTTACCTGGAGACCCCGACGCCTCAGAATGCTCGAGTCATCCATGACGACACCTCAGCCCAGGTACTGGTTCCAGTGTGGTCCCAAAGCCTCAGGTACCAGTTCCAGTGTGGTCCTAAAGTCTCAAGTACCGGTTCCTGTGTGGTACTAAAGCCTAAGGTACCGGTTCCAGTGTGGTCCTAAAGCGTCAGATACCTGACCTGCCTCAAAGCTCTTCGACTCTGATTTGTCCTGGTTCTGTCCGAAAAGTCCCCCTGGCGGCAGGCACTAGTCCACAGGACACCCAGCTCCTTTCATCATTCATGAACGCTCCAAAACAGCAATTAATGGTGACAATGGAGGTGGTGGTGGAGGGACTGGGGGGGCTGCAGGGGCCCAGGAGGGGGGGCCTCATGAATGAGAATGGCAGCAGTTGGCGTCCCCCGACTACATTAAAGCTACTGCAGGACAGAGAGACACCCAGAAACTAGCCAGTCCTTCAGGACACCTGCACAGGTAGCTCTGCCCCCTTTTTAAGCAGAAAATGTTTTTCTAATATCGTGACTTCACAACGAAAAGGGAAAATTATTTTGTCCAAAAGTCACAATTAATTTTTTTTTTTATGATGCAAATCAAAAGTTCGTGTTGCGATCGTGGAAAATTAGCACACGTAACAAAAAATGATTTTTTTTCTTAAGTAAAAAAGATTTTTGATGAAAGTCGGAGTTTTATGACAAAGATGTGAAATTTTGTCAAAAAGCTGTAATTTTCATGATCAAAAACTTGAGAAATTAGACATTTATGACAGAAATTAGCTTTTTATGACAAAGTTATGATATTCAAAAATGAAGAATTTCATGGCAAAAAGTTGACATGAAATTGTAATGTTTTTAGAGTTTCACATTTAGCAAAGTCAATATATAACAGCTGACAGTTGTAATATTAATTTAAACTTGTTGATTTTATAACTAATGTGAAATTCACCGTTTTATAATACAAATTGTGATATTCGGACAGTTGTCATTCTGCAAAGGTTGATATTTTACAATAAAAAGTCAATATTTGGCTAACTTTATGATTTTACGACATATTGTTTACACATAAATTTACACATAAACTATAAATCGTGCCCCCCCTCCCCCTGAAATATTGTTAATGGTGATGAAGTTTTCTCGTGAACGGGAACCAGAAAAGGGGAGGGGGGGGCTGTCTACTGAGGGGGGAGGCTCCTCACATCCGTCTCCATGACGACAGGCTCCCATCCAGCCCCCCCCCCTCACACAAAGTCATCCCCCGTCTCTGTTGTCCCCAGGACTGCCAGATCCAGATCAGAACCAGTAGGTCTGCAGATCCAGATCAGAACCAGGTGGTCCAGCAGATCCAGATCAGAATCAGGAGGTTCTTCAGATCCAGATCACAACCACGTCCAGCAGATCCAGAACAGAATCGGGAGGCCCATCAGATCCAGATCAGAACCAGGTCCAGCAGATCCAGATCAGAACCAGGTTGTCCAGCAGATCCAGATCAGAACCAGGAGGTCCAGCAGATCCAGATCCGGTCCTCCGTTGTCGCTGTTCTTCTCTGAAATGTCAGAACGCTCACATGCTCTGACTCCTCCCCCTCCTTTCATCCACCCTCTCCCTCTCTCTGTCTCCGTCCCTCTCTCCCCCACTGGGACAGCCAATCAGGTGCGAGCAGCAGTCTGGGTCTGCTGCTGATGAATGGAGAGACAGAGAGAGGGATGGGGGGAGGGAGGGAGAGAGAGAAATACAGAAGGGGAGAGAGGTTGGGCGGGAGAGAGAGAAAGACGGAAGGGGGAAGAGTGAGAGTGAGAGAGAGAGTCCACCTCCCACCTCAGAGCAACGTTGCTGATGTAAACATGTTGAGGCTGATCTGATCAGACCCATCAACTACTGATTCATGGTCAATTTAAAACATAGACAGGAAGAACAGAAACATGTGGAGCGTCCAGATGTGACTGAAGCAGCTGAGCTGTGGGTGCTGTTATGACGACACATCTCAAGAATGACTGGGCGGGGCTGGATGATTGACACCTCTGTGACATCCTCACAGCCAATAGAATCAACTGATCACTGAGCCACCTCACTTTAGGGTTTTATGTAGGTTTTATGCAATCAGGAAGCAGAGAAGATTCAAGATTCTACTCCAGTCTGACTGCTGACACTATTTTAATGCTACAGTCACGATATCAATGCTACATTGCACAATTTTATGGCTACAGTCACAATATCAATGTTAAATGGCACCATTTTAATGCTACTGTCACCATTTCAACGCTACAGTCACCATTTTAAAGCCAAAAGGCACCATTTTATCACTAAAGCTACCATTTTAACGCTAAAGTCAAAATGTAAAGGCTACAGTCACCATTTAGACACTAGTTGCAATTTTAATGCTACAGCCACCATTGCAATGCTAAATGGCACAATTTTAATGCTACAGTCTCAATATCAACATTAAATGTCACCATTTTAACACTGTAGTTGACATTTTAACGCTACAGTCACCATTTTAATGCTAAATGGCACCATTTTAAACACTACAGTCACAAGTTTAATGCTACACTTGCCATTTTAATGCTAGTCACCATTGCAATGCTAAATGGCATGATTTTAATGCTACAGTCATTCTTTTAACACCTAGCTACAATATCAATGTTAAATGTCACAATTTTAATGCTAAAGTCACAATTTTAACACTAAATAGCACAATTTTAATGCTGCTGTCACCATTTTGACACTAAATTGCACCATTTTTATGCTAAAGTCACAATTTTAATGCCACAGTCACCATTTTAACACTGAAGTCCCCATTTCGATGCTAAATGAGAAGATTTTAAAGATAAAGTCACGATTTTAACGCTACAGTTGCGTTTTTAGTCAGAAAACAAATTACAGCCTCTAACGGTTGGTATAGGAACTGCAGTCTCTATTGGTCAGTAGAGGAACCGCAGTCTATAGTGTTCAGTAGTGAAACTGACTTTAAAATCAGGAACTACCTGTGTGGTCGGTAACAATGCACTCGCACGCATGCGTCACAGCAGCACATGGTGGAGGAGATCAACACATGGGGTTGGATGTGTCGTCATGACCAGAAAAACCAAGCAAACTGCTGCAGAAATATCCAGGAAGAGGATTATTTGTTGTGTTGACCAGCTAACTGCTAGCAACTATGTTCTATGGAAAAATAACAAGTGAGCTGAATGAAAGGAGACCCAGTTCTCGTTTGGCGTTGTTCGGCTCTTCTGATTGAGACCGTTACATCAAGTCGATGCAGCGGCGGCTAAATTAAAAAACACTGGCTCGTTTGCCCGCAACGTATCACCACTGTCCACACCCACACAAAAGCAGTCATACCAGATTCACCCACTTCCTTCCAAGCTTTATTTCTGAAATGCTTGTCTTTGTGTGACCACAAACATTTTTCTTATTTCACTTTGCTGTAATGTGAGGTCGAGCCTCTATACACTCGCCTCCTACGACTTAATTGGCTCGAGCATTCTGACTAGCTGCAACCTGATTGGCTGATGTACACCTAGACGCATCAGTTGAGCTCAGTTCAACTTTTGCCGGACAACATAGACCTGCCACGATGCACAGAGGCCTACAGGTCATCAGCGACGACAAACCAGGCCCTCATTCTAGTCTAGGAGATGAAAGCGGACACCGCATGCAATGTGTATGTGTGAATGCAGCGTAACTGACTCTGAAAAGAGATTGTGTTTGTAGCTTCAAGATGCCACCACCAGAACCACCAGAACCACAGGAAACCAACTGAACCACCAGAACCACCAGAAGCAGACCCTCCAAACAGTGCCAGCTTGGTTAAATCTGCCCCTTAGAGCCAGAAGTGGAGGATTAAACTGGGATCTTGTCACTGTTATGGTGCTCCACGTGACGGCTGGAGCTCAGCTCAGATATCTGCTGTCAGAGAAAAGGCATGCTGGGAAATGACAACGCCAACTCCCCCCTGACCACAGATGCTGATCCTGGACTGCAGAGACCTGGAGGCGGTTTCACAGTGAAGTCTCTGTAAGCTGCTCTGAATTGATCAGTGTTGGTTTAGTGTTTCAGCAGCGGGTCAGAGTTCATACTGAGTCCAGGTCCAGAACCTGAGTTCAAGTCCAGGTCCTGAGTTCAAAATAGAGTTCAGGTCCAGGTCCTGATTTCAGATCCAGAGGCTGCTGTCATTCAACTGTGGGTGTTGACGAATGATCATGGAAACACAGGAAGGAAATGCCAGATGTTTGAGATTCCTGCTGCAGGACTGCACATCTGGAGAAGCCATTCATCTGGAACAAGTCTCCAGCAGTGTTGGAGTCCAGTCCCAGACTCTGAATCCAGGTTGAGACCCCTAAAGATCCAAGTCCAAGCCCAGGCCAAGACCCTTACTTATCAGACTAAAGTCCTAGTTGAGACCCATAATGATCAGAATAGAGTCCAGGTGGAGACTGCTACAGATCACAGTAGAGTCCAGAAGGAAACTGCTACTGATCAGAGTACAGTCCAGGTGGAGACCCCTACTGATCAGGTCAAGGCCCCAGCTGGTCAATCAGACTAGAGTCCAGGTCGAGAGCCCTACAGATCAGAGTAGAGCCCAGGTCATTAAAGAGAAACCAGTAGATGCTGCAGACTTCACTTTTATTTTGTTAACTATGATTTGATTTGAGGGTTTCTGGCAGAAACGGGGAGGAGTGGGAGGAGAGCGAAAGCATGATGGAGAGATAATTAAATTTCCTGTCCATCATCAGAGAGGCAGATGTGCTTTAAACTGGATTACCTCAAAGTTGACCAGATCAGCAGGTGGATGGATGTGTTCATGTCAGAGAAGACCAGACGGGCCTACACTACGTCAGGAATTCTGTGATTTACTGAGTTTAACATTTCATCCTAAAAACCTTCTAGAAACCATCAACAGGACCCAGAGCCACTTCTGAGGAGAAAAAAAATGTTTCTGTCTCTATCATTTTATCATTTTCTATACACTCCTCAACAATGAGTTTCACCTGGATCAGTTCCTCTACTGACCACTAGAGGATGCAATTCCTCTTTGGGCCACTAGAGACTGCAGTTCCTTTATCAGCCACTAGAGGCTGCAACTGTTCCTTTAATGATTATCCGGTTTTGGCCTTTCATCTACATCAAACCAGTGTTTTCACAGCTCGAAACAGCATCTTTTTTGAGCCGGGTCTCAGAGTGCATAAATCTGAAGATGGCACCTGAGCATCTTTATGTGAACAACCATGGTGCTATTTTGGATTGTTGGTAGTGACATCATAGACACACCTGCTTGCTGTATCTTCTGCTGGATCTTCTTCTGGCTGTATACACCCCATAGGATTCTGCGCATACTCTGTGACTCTTTCTGCGCTTCAGAGCTGTATGCTTTCTATTTTTCAGTTGTGTGCCATCTAGGGGCTGAAATATGTACTGATTTGTTATGCAGATTCGTTGGGTTCATGTGAACGCCTGCATTTTTCAAGTCGGCTCCGTATTTACAGAAAACTTTTGCAATCTGATCTTTATTTTTGACGGACACGGCTTCATGTAGCATGGGTTTCTGTGTCCATCAAATTTCATCCACGGTTGGAAGTGTCCCTGGGACTAATTAGAGGAGGGGCCTTGCTTGATCCAGACCTCTATCAGAACTAAGTTCTGATGAAGCTCCAGGGACCTTCTCAGGGGCGTGGTTCCAGTTTCAGCCCCTCTGGACCCAATTTCAATTCCTGTTTTCTGTTCCTGTTTTCCTGGTTTCTGTTCCTCTGGTCCTGGTTTGAGATCTTGTAGTCCTGTTTTCAGCTCCTCTAGTGTCAGCTTCATAGTCATGAAAAATGTTCATGTCATAAATGATGACATCATCTTTACATTCCTGTATAAAAGAAATATAAGTACCATATACCAAATACCATATAAGATGTTTAGTCCACGTGGACTTAGACCACGTTTCAAGGACAGGAGCAGGACAGGAGCAGGACAGGATCTGCAATCTGTCACTGACACATCCATGGACCCAGCGGGTCCCGGAGACAAGGCCTGGAGAATGCCACATTCTGGTATTTTAAGTGTCCTATTATTGACAACGAGAAGCCATGTGACCAGCTGACAGGAACACCCACCCCAGCTCTGCCCACTTTGACCTCCGACCTTTGACAGGAGAGCGACCACTGATCACATAATTCACCATCAACAGTAGCCGTCTGATGACGAAAAACACTTTCCTACAAAATGTAATTTTTACAAAAACCCCAAAAAGCATTAAAGTATGATTTCACAACAAAAGGTGAAACTTTGTAAACTTCATTTTAATGATGCAAAATCATGATTTGATGTTGGAAAAACAAATGTTGTAAAATGAAAAAACTAGATTTATAAGACAATACTGAAAGACAGTAAGACCATACTGAATTTCATGTCAAAAAGCTGTGATTTTGCAAAAAAAAAGAAGTAAATTTAAAAAGAAAAAAGGAAAAGAAAAATTACATTAAAAAAAAAAAAAAACAAAAAAAAAAAATCACAATTTTGATAAAATTGTAATTTTTGTGACAAAATGATCAGAGCCATTTGTGACTCCAGGTCGACTTTAAATGTTCAGACTCCAGTTTTCTGGAGGTTAAAATGTTCAGATGGAAACAAACAGCTGCACATTAAGAAGTGATGGACCTCTGCTGCCCCCTGTTGGACACATGAATAAACATACTGATGAGGACTCAAAGACGCTTTCACCTCCACACCTCGTCCTTCACTGTTCCCACCATCTTTATGTTGGTGTTTTAGGAACAAAATACTTAAAACCTGAACTTAGTTTTGTCTTATATTCATATCGTTTGTTCACAATGGATGGCATTTTATTTTTCATCACATTAACAAAATTATTTTAATTTTTTTTTAAAGTCTCAATTTTTATTAAACAAAATCTTGACTCTTGATTTCTTAACCAAAATATAAAATCTAGTGTTAGAAAAGCAGATGTGATTTCTATCAGTGCAGCACATGAATAAAGTTGATAAAACTGGCTCTTCTCAGCACTGACCTCATAAAACATTTTCTGATGACTGATGAAACTTTTCTTTCTCGTAGATATTTCATTTCATTTCCTGCGATTCAGAATTCTGAAGAGCTCTGATCCAATTATAAACACTACACTGTTTTTAAAGTGTTTTTAAATAAAGATGGTTGGACAAACCTGCATTAAGTCTGAATAATTAAACCTGGATCCAGAAATCATTCAAACTCACATCTGTTATTTTTAGAAGTAAAGTCATCTTTCTAGAAACTTTTCAGACGAAGTAAGGACCATTTCTGTGACTGCATGTCAACATCTCAGCAGCCAGCAGGGGGCAGACTGGAGCTGACGACTACCAAGACCTGCTGACACTAAAAGTTACATTTCTGTCTCACTTCCTCCATCTGCAGTTGGAAACCACTTTTAACAGAGTTAGCCAGTTAAAACGATTTTACCAGACTTAACCAGTTAAGAGTTAACCAGAGTTAGCCCCAGTTAAAAAGAGTAAACTAGAGAAAACCAGTTAACCAGAATAAACCAAAGATAACCAGTTTACTACAATAAACCAGAGTTAACTAGAGTGTTTAGTCTAGTTAACTCTGGTTAACTAGAATAAATAAGTTAACCTAACTGGTTAACCTTGGTTAACCATAGTTAATTAGAATAAACCAGAGTTAAGTAGAACATATCAGAATAAACCAGTTCACTAGAATAAATCACAGCTAGCTATCATAGCCAGACTTAACTAGAATAAACCGGGTAACTAGAATAAACCAGCCAACTGGAAAAACCAGAATAAACCAGTTCACTATAATAAACCAGCAATAACTAGAACAAACCAGAATAAACCAGTTCACCAGAATAGACAGCGTTAGCTAGAAGAAACCAAAATAAATCAGAGTTAACTAGAATAAACCAGAATAAACCAGAGTTAACTCGACTAAACCAGTTAACTCGAAGAAGTCAGAATAAACCAGAGTTGTTTGAGCAGTTATAGTAGTCTACATGCTGAATTTTTGAACTGGACTTGTTAGACCTGGTCTTATTGCACTAAAATGCAGTTTAATTTTATCATGAATCAGAAACTAACTTCAGCATTGTGAGGTGCTGAAGCTATCTGCAGTAGTGGGACAACATCACGAAACATTTGAGATGGTCTCTGCTGAAGCTAGTTTATTATTACATAATTAAGATAAGATAAGATAAGATATACTTTATTAATCCCCGAGGGGGAAATTCACTACTGTGTGCGAGGTTTCACTTGTGTATGTGTGAGGTTTCTCATGTGTGTGAGAATTCATAACTATGTTTGTGGGGTTTTACTTGTGTGTGATTTTTTTTTTTTGCATGTGTGAGGTTTCACTTGCATGTATGATGTTTCAGTTGTTTGTGTGTGTATGTGTGAGGTTTCATTTCCATGTGTGAGGTTTCTCATGTGAGAATTCATATGTATGTGTGTGAGGTTTCCCTTGTGTATGTGAAGTTTCACATGCATGTGTGTGACGTTTCATTTGCATGTATGTGAGGTTTCACTTGCATGTGTGTGAGGTTTCACTCGTATGTGTGAGGTTTCTCATGTGTAAGGATTCACTTGCATGTGTGAGGTTTCATTTGCATGTTTGGGGTTCACTTGCGTGTGTGTGGTTTCACTCGTACGTGTGAGGTTTCTCATGTGTGAGGATTCGCTTGCATGTGTGAGGTTTCACTTGTGTGCGTGTGAGGTGTCTTGTGTGTGAGGACTTACTTGTATGTGTGTGAGGTTTCACCTCCGTGTATGAGGTTTCATTTGCATGTTTGGGGTTCACTTGTATGTGTGTGAGATTTCTTTTGCATGTGTGTGAGGTTTTCAGTGTAGTATGTGAAAGAGTTTGGTTTCATATAAATGGTCATTCAGAATAATGTCCCTCACAGCAACTCACAGGAATATTTGACTGTTTCACTGATGGTTCTATCAGAGACTTTATGACCTTGGGGACCCTGTAATGACCCTAAAGAACAGGAAGGTGTACTCACCAGTCCAGTCAGCGACGGTGCCGACTGTCCCAAAGCCTGGTTCCTCATCCGTACCAGGTTGTTGGCGTCTCCTGTGGAGCCAGGCCCCACCGGGTCTCCAGACGGCCCCTGCCAGGTCAGCTGACTCACACCGGCGTGCAGACTGCTGGACAGAGGTAGCAGCTGCTTACCTGTGGAGGGAGGCGGGACAAAGACAGAATCAGCTGCTACCCAGAATGCCTTTCACCAAAACCAGTTTCATCTAACTCTAACCCTCGTCAGAAAACGAGAATATGAGTTGCTGCTGCATCTGGTCCAGTCCTGAACACATGGACTGAATCTCTTCCAGAAATAAAGACCCTCCAGACCTGGTGGGTGTTTGGTGCTTTTCCTGGTTCTGGTTCTCGCTCCCTTTTTTTTTAAACAACTGTCTGCATTTACACACTGTATTAATGGTCAATGCCATAATCTCGCAAGAACCTTTTATACGCATTTCAATCTCACAGCAGATGTTTTTACGTGTGCGTACGTGAAAGTGAGTGTGAATGTGTCCTTCAGCCCTCTTTGACAGTCTGATCTAACATCTTTATTAACACCTGAAATTCTGGTTCTGTCAGAGACTAAAATCACCAACAGTGAGACATTTAAGGACAGGACAGGACAGACAAAGAGATTAGACAGTGAAGGTGTGGTGTGTGCAGAGTAGTGAGGTATGTGGGGTGCTGAGGAGTGTGTTACTATAAAAGGATAAAGAGAAGAGAGAAAACTGGAAAAAAGAAAATTAGATGAACACTTTAGATCGAGCAGTGGGGGTGTGAATGTGTGTGTGATTCTTATAAACGCTGTGGGCTGTTTGTGTTGGATGTAATACATAAATATTAGAGTTTGGTTTCATATGTGATATACATATGACATATGTGTGACATATGTATCACACATGTAGATGCATATATTGATGTAAACACAAGAATATGAAAATATCTATACACATACATGCATACAATAAAGTCATTTAGTCAAGTGTTTGTTAGTTTGATATATTAGTGGTAATTAATATCCAAATGTTATGTAGTTTCCAGTAACTAGAAGAATATTAAATAAATATGAATTTACACGCATAGACTTAATCATGTATGATGTTATATCTACATGCCTCTACACACACTAGCATACACACGTGTAGGCACTTACAGAACGCCCACACATATATACACACACCTGCACATACACATCTATACAACAATAATAAAAATTACAATGACAGTAATAGTAATAATACTGCAAACTACAACTGACGACAACCAAAACAGAAAGGACGATATCAATTATATAGAATGATAATATATGTATACTGCTATCACTAATAACAACAAATATAATTGTCATCATTAATACCATCACCAAAATCTTTATTGAAGTCCATCTTAGATCCTCCTGTAGGCGCCGCGCCAGCCATTTCTTGCCACGCTGGGCCAGATTTGCCAGAGGCACCTCAGGCCCCGGGGCCACCCAACACACTGACCACCTCCAGGGACAGCGCCCAGAAAACCAGGGTCACAATGAGGCCGTCCTACCACCAATACCCCCCATCCACTGGGCCCGACTCATAGAAATGGCTTCGCCAGGACGACCAACCCTGCAGCCACTGCCCCATGTGGCCCCGTGGGCTGCACAATTAAGCTCCGCTTTTAATTCCCCATCTGTGCTACATTATGTCAGATTTAGATTACTGACGCCTCAGCATTTAATAATCGATTCAGAAGGCCGAATCACGATGCATCGAAGAATCAAGTTTTTTCTCCCACCCCTAGTCTGGTGGGTGTCGGACAGCTTTGTGGGTGTTAGAGGGTTTTGTGGGTCTTACCAGTCATGGCCATGCCACTGCGTCGGGCCCGGTTCTCGTCTTGGCTGAGTTGCCGCTGCAGCTTGGACTTGGTGGCGGTGGTCGCCGCGGGCAACAGGTCTGGATTACTGAGCTTTCTGAAGAGCAGCGGAGGGGGAGCGGCGAAGTCCTTCTGGGGGGACAACAAAGACAGTTTAGGGGTGGAGCTTAAACCAAGACAAGACATGTCGGGGACAGAAAGCTCAGAAGCAGCAGTTCCTGCAGGAACCACCAGGGAACAGCTTGATGCAGAAACACAGGCTGAAACTCTGAGGCCACTCTGCTCCACAAAAACATTTCTTTGTTGTCAACGTTATTCTGGTTGTTTATTTACTTCCATCTTATATTTTAGAGATGCATAAATAAAACGCAACTGAAACTTTATCTCCTATAATCACGACTTTCTGTCGTAAAAATCAAAAAATGTTTAAGACAAAATTCTCAGCTTAAAGATTTCTGTCATTAAATATCAACTTTGGCAAGGCTTCTCAACAGAAAATCACAAATAAATAAATAAATAAATAAATAAAATGGCGTTAAAAGTACATTTTTTACATAAAATTCTAATTTTGCAAAAATCACAAAACTTTTGTAGAATTTGCACATTACGATAAAAATGAAAAATTAGTTGCAAAAATCACAACTCTCATAAAATTGTGACTTTTTAACATTTTGTTTTTGTCCTCTCATAAAATGTTAACTTGCAAAATCACAAACTTGACCACCTCTGAATCCACCTACGACAGAAACGTTGAGGTGCAGCAGAAAGTCCACCTGTCACAGCCAGTTAGGGCTGCCTACCTGTCCAGGTGACTGAACCTCACAGTAGTTGACTATAACACTGACATAACCCTAAAGCCTGATCTATGCTTCTCCGTCTCCGTCAATACGCAGACACGCAGTCAGATTGACGGAGACAAGAAGATTTTAACACCTCTCCGTTGCTCCATAAACCCAGAAACAAACCCAGAAAGCAGATTACGTAGAAACTCTGAATATGCTGGACCTCCTTTCTGAAGTGGACCCCAGGGAAGAATGGAGACCAAGACAGATGGAGCTGGAAATGATCAACATTGAGCAGAAAGCTCAAACTCTGCTGCGGTCCGTTTCAGAAACCGTTTTATGGAGAAAGTATGTTGAACCGGAACGCAGGCAAACAGTTTATGTTACAGTTTGCAAAAAAACAAATAAATCTTCCATGCATTTGTTTTATTAATTTTCAAATGTCAGTTTGCTTAATAATGCTGGACGTACTGGACACATCCTATTATAGTCATTAGAAAAAGAAGAACGCAAAACTGAAAGAAAAGTGGCCCAAGTTCATGAGCACTCCGTCCCTCCTCTTTGTGTCCTCTACATGCACACAGCCTGCATCTTCTATATGTTGTTTTAAATATGTAGGTGTTGATGTGAGAAGAGGAAATGGAGGAATGAGGTGGCTGACGAATCACAGACATGCTGTATCGTAGGGTCTCTATCGTTTTTTTTGGATAGTTAGAAAACTGGGGTCAGAGGGCTGCTGTACAATGACGGAGTCGGAGAAGCATAAACCAGGCTTAACCCTAACTAACCCTGCTCTGCTGACTCACACAGCAGTCTGTCTGCTGCAGGGGGCGGAGCTACAGCTCTACCTGCCCGCCCCCGATGATGCAGCAACACCAGCTGATCAGATCTGAGGCCCAGACTGCAGAACACAGCTGTGAATGATGGGAAATGTGGTTCAACGGTCCTCCAGAATGACATTAAAGAACAGTGAGGGACGGAGGAGATGATGACTGAGTTTCGCTTCCCTCTGAGGACGTTTCTGCTGAACGATGCTGCATTTTAGGACAAATTCACATGAAAGAAAACAGGAAACATCTGGTTTTAGCATTAGAAGAGGAGTGGGAACCCTGGTCCTCAGGGCCGCATGTCCTGCAGGTCTTAGATGTTTCCCTGCCACAATATACCTGATTCAAATGAATGGATCACTATCAGCCTGTCATCTAGGTCTGCACAAGTCTGTTAACGACCCATTCATGAGAATCAGGTGTGTTGTGGCAGGGAAACATCTAAGACCTGCAGGACATGAGGCCCCTGAGGACCAGAGCTCCTCACCGATGTGTTACAAAGAAGTTCAAAAACTACAGTTCCTCGACTGCCCAATAGAGGCAGCAGTTCTTCTGCCAAACTGCGTTTTATGAGAAAAGGTTGACTTTGCTATGTTGTCATTTATATGTCTTAGGACATAGAAGTTTGTGAAAGTTGATATTGTATTTAAAAAATTGAAATATTATTATTATTTATATCATTATTATTTTTACAACTTTTTCTTTTTTTACAATTTGTGATTTTAGTACAAAAGCCTGAGTGAAAAAGTAAAAAAAATAACCAGCCGGTAACCATGGCAACAATGTGGCACTTTAACAGTAACTATGGTGACGATGTGGCCCTGTAATGGTAACCATTTTGATGATGTCGCCCTTTAACGGTAACCATGGTGATTATGTGGTCCAGCATGAACCAGTTTGACACTGTTTTAGGAAATGAGGGATTTTTAAGTTCTAAAGGTGCTGTCAGAGGACCAGTGACAGATGAGGTGCTGGCGTGACCTCAGCAGGTCTTCAGGCTTAATTTAGCATCCCAGCATGAGCTGACCTTCAGCAGCCACAGAGTCCCTATGGGGGTCCCAGCCTAATAACCCACCACAAACCCAGAGTACACATGTCGACCTGGTTGCTGTGGATCTCTGAGAGGGAGGAGCCGTCTGGAGGCAGCCATGGAGAATCTCCTGATCCAAAGAACCTCTGAGAACCACAGACTAGAGACTTGGACTAGAGACCTCGAATAAAGGACTGTACTAAAGACCTGAAGTAAAGATCTGGACCAAAAACCTGGACTAGAAACCTGAACTAAAGACCTGGACAAAAGGCTGGGGAGTAAAGGATCATCAATCCCATCCATATTATCTGATCAACCAGGACCATGTTTTGAGGTCCCAGTCTAAACAGAGATAAACAGAGACCCCAAAACTCTCCAGAACCTAAGTTGGATGATCTCCATCTGGAGGAGCAGTGGTTCTACCTTGGACCACCAAGGTCACGCTAAAGATCAGATTCTTAGAAGTGTCCTCACATTCCTTGTGTTTTGTGACTTGTTTAAGTATCTGAACCTCCATCACACAGACCAGGTTTACAGTTTTATGGACCGGGGAAGAGCCTGGGGAGACAGAACCTAGGGGCACCCATACAGAACCTGAGGGACACCAGGCAGAACTCGAGGGACCCTAGACAGAACCTGGGAAACATCTGACACCAACATATATCAGACAAGCACAGGAAACGTGATTTTAAGACCGAAATGCAACAGTGTTGACCGATAGGCTGAATAAAAATCTGAGGGTTTAATTTGTCAAGAAAACTCACCGCATCTTTGTCCTCGTCCCCTCCATCCTGCTGCTCCACGGTGGAGATCTTCCTCTTGTTTTTGTTTTCTGTCCTCTTCATTTTCAGTCAAATTACAAATCAAACCTTCCAGCAATATCCGGTTGAAAGCTACACGTCTCCAAGCTGACAGCCTCCGGGTCGGGGTGGATCCCGGCACTTTTCTGGCTCCGTGTCGCCAGGAGGACTCTACCTTCCACCTGAACCCTTTCCACCGCAGCTCTGCTGCGGCCGTTTATCCACACTGGGGTCCGGCCTCTTGTCCAGACCGGTTCCTTCTCTGACCGCCAGCTTCGTCCATCCTCGGTAGAGGCTGAGCTCAAAGCGCAGATGCCGGTCTAACCCGGTCTGACCCGGGCTACAGCTCTCTGGTGACCCGCGGACCAACGACTCACACTTTAGCTTCCGCTGCTTCTTCTGCGGTTCTTCTGAGGGTTGAAGGACTAATGAGACAAGAGAGCTGCCGCCACCTGGTGGTGAGGTAACATAAACCTGAACTAATATAACCTTAACACGACACTAGTGTAAGGTAAAGTAAATATAGCCTTAAACCTAAACTAATATCAGCTAAATTGATATAAACCAATATAAGACAAAACCTTATATAACCATGAACGTAAACTAATATAATGCTAAACCTAATCTAACATCAGCTAAACTGATATTATCTAATATAGTTTTAAACTTGAACTAACTTCATCAAATTCAAAATTCACATAAACTAATATAAGCCTAAAACTAAACTGACATCAGCTAAACTTATAGAAATGCATATAACCCTAACTCTAAACCAATATAAACTAAACTGATATACACTAATATAAGCCTAAACCTAAACTACTATCAGCTAAAGTGTTATCAACTAAACTATAACTCTAAATCTATATCAGCTAAAATACTATAATACAATAATATGTGCCAAAACATTAACTAATAGCAGCTAGACTAAAATGATATTATATTAAACTTCTTGTTCTTGTTTGATTTTCTCTGTCTATTTATTTCTTTGGTTTTCTTCAGTTTTAGTTCATGTTTTATTCTGACAGACGACAGCAACTGTATGATGTTATTTTTACAAGCTTTTGTCTTGTTTGCTTCTGTTGTATTGTATTTTTTAATACTTTTCCCCCTCCTTTGATGCCTTTGGGCTTCTTTTGCTCTTTGATGTTTTTATTTCTTCAGGTATTCCTTTCTTCCTTTCAGGTTCTTATATTTCACATTTTTATTTCCATATAATTACGGAGAATTCATTTGAAAGAATTTGCAGAGGTTGTTTTTTTGAGCCCAGAAACAGGCAGAGGTATGACTTTGTCTCAAGGACGTGGAGAATTTCCTCATAAAATGGTGGCAGGTGGCGGCTCACGTCTAAATGCAGATGATATGCAATATTCTAACTGCTATGGAATTCATATAACCCACATTATCAAACAAATCATCAGCTTTCCTGGCAGATGATGCTTTTTTCTTTTTTTTAATGAATTTAAAAGATGCTGAAACTCTGAGAACTGAAACATTTAAGCATCAACATTTAAACTTGGAAAATAATCCTTAATCTAAGCTTTTCTCACAGCAGGCAGCTACTTCTCACTCACCATGAATTTCAATTTCAATTAAACACTAAAGCAGGAAGAGGACTTTGTTTTGTGCAGCGAATTCTGGGGAGAGAGCAAACAGAATAATCCACCTTAAAAAATGCTTTCATTTTATTGTGCGTTATGCAGATATGTGCTCACAGGTTATTAGAGCAGCTTAATTCTGCCAACATGGATCAGTAATCCATCAAATTAACTAGCAATCGTCTGGAGGAGAAGCTGTGATGTAAAACAAGCACACCCACCAGGAGGTACTAACGTCATCTGATGCTCTGATGACTGGGACTGAGTTTTCTCACAGCAAATAAATAATAATAATAATCCAACAGCAGTTTAAACGCAGCAGTGACTCTGAGAGGGGAAAAAAAAACAGCTCTGATTGGCCAACAACACAACATCTGTGTGTGAAAATAAGAACTCATGCTCTCAAATTGTGAAAACTGAGCAAGAAATCGGTAGCTAAACTAGAAGAAATAAAGGCTAAACTCCTTAAATCTTGCTCAAAGAATGATCTGTTCTTTGATTGGATAATGCATTTATTTGCACAAAGTTGAGCAAAGCTCACCTTTTAATCCACCAGCCCTTTTTAGCCTGCTGCTTTCCCACGATGCCTTGCGAAGGCGATGAACAGTGCTTCTCATTTTCAATAGAAAATTAATGAACTAATCAATGATGCATCAGTACAAACTGACAACAAAACATCTTGGTTCTTGTTAACTGCAGCTGGTCTTGAATCCACATTTGTGCAGAGCAGCTGCTGGTTTTGAGCCAAGTGTTTCAGTTTTGTCTGAAATCCTTATGGAGGCAGACAGCTGATTGATAAATGGAGCCATCAGCTGACAGACAGCAGAGGAATGCAGATAGCAGCTTTGAATTTTGAAGCACAAAGTGTGGGAGACACCAAGACTGATTTATGCAGCTTCTCATGTGTGACAGTTTTAGTTCAGAAGTAGCAACATTTTCTAAATCCACTTTTATCACACTTTTATTTAGCCTTTAGTCCACAGGTGTCAAACTGATCCATGAAAGGGCTGGTGTGGCTGCAGGTTTTTGTTCCAACCATGCAGCAGCACAGCTGATTTGTTTCATTCAATCAATTGAACTGGTTCAG
>JBAMYA010053698.1:0-31050 GCA_037176975.1 Arrhamphus sclerolepis | reverse complement strand
AGACACAGACAGGATTTCAAAATAAAAGCAGGACCAAAAACAGGAAAAACTCTAAACAAGAACCCAAACCATGACAGTTGCTTCACTTTTTTTTTCAGGGACCTAAAATTGATTGAATTGATTTTTTATTATTATTTGTTTTTCATTTTCTATATTTCAGTTATCACTCTGCAGGCAAGTCTGTTTTTATTTTATTTTATTTTTTTCAATCTTAAATTCAGCTTAAAGAAGAAAAATTACTGATTTAGCACTGATCAGTGATCAGTGATTTTCAACAGCAATTTAGTGTTTATTTCTTGTATTTAGCACTGAGATGTATGGAAGAGAAAGGTTTTGGTATGAAATTCATGTTTGATTCCATCAAGCTCACACTAACAAACCGAACCACCTGAAAATTGGTTCAAAATTCGACTCTTACGATGGTGTTACGGTGCAGACAGATTGCTGCACGTCTGCACCTGCTGCCTTTTCTCTCCAGATTCATCTGCAATTTAATGGATTGAAAAAGAGAAAAAAATAAAATGCTCTGATTGAACATCTTTTCCTCAATATGAATTTTAAATTCTAAGCTCGGATCATTTTTACACATGAGAAATGTTTGTTTTAAAAAGCAAAATCATGAAACAGAGCCTGAACTTTCACAAATAAACCAGCCTGAATGTGGATTTAATTCAGAAACACTGGTTTGAGAGTGACACCTACATAAAACAGATTAAAGCCCAGAAAAGATGATACACTCTCTCCATTAGTTACATTTCAACCGTATAAATTATTTTTTACTGACGTTAAACATGATGTATAATCATGCAGCATTGTGGCCAGGGCTAAAGAGCGTAGGTCCCTTCACTTTTACAACTAACCTACAGTCTAAGACACACTTTTTTTGTTTTTAGCCTTCAGTTTTAGTATGAAAATTCATATTCAAATCTATAAGAACATCCCTTGTTATTAAAAAAAAAAAGGTAAAAGACAGCATATGTTGAGTAATACCATTTTGCAGACGGAAATGACACATCAGAAACTTCTGTGAAAGATCTATCTCACAATGAGGGCTACAGGTAGAATACATTTCTTGCTGCAGTTGTTTTTTGATTTATTTGAGAGGTTGTGAGAGAGGAATTCCAATGTCATGAACATGAGGAATGGAAACACATGAGCACAGCTTGTTACCAGCGCTAAATAAGCAGAACCCATAAGATGTTTGTGAGGAAATAACAGAATGATGAATGGTGCAAATCATTCTTGTTAAGGCAGAGGCACACAATGATGAGAATGTAGACAGAAATATATGCTGCCTCGCGCTCTCAAGTCATGGATGCATATTCCAAAGCAAAAGTTGCACTTCATTATTTCAGTTTATTTGCAAAAGCTGTAAGTACTGGCTTGCAGTAAACAGAAACTGTATCAGCAATATTGGATGCTGTAATTACAAACCACAGCCAGAATTCCTCTGGCTTGTCTAAAATTGAAATCCTAGCACTGTGGAAGCTGCAGGCTGTAATAAAGCAGATATTAAGCGCCGTCTCTTTAAAGCAGCCAACTCTTGGACTCCAGCACTGCTGCGGAGAACTGCAACACGTAGGACGGTTAAACTTATGGTAATTGATAGGATTAGATGATAATTTTTGTGAGCTAAAGACAAACAAAGGTGAAAAAGAAGCAAAATTTCTTATTTCTTCTTCCTGATGCCTGAAACTTATTGGTTTGTGCCTGCAGGCAAAGTAGACGATCCCAGAGTGACGGCAGTGGAAGAATGATTCAGCCGACTTTTGGCGCCCCGGATCTCATTCTCTCACAGTCACTGGGATTTATGGACTAGCGAGGACAGGGCAAGAAAGAGAAAGAGAAAGATTACTGAGGAGTGAATGTAACAGCGGGGAAATAAAGCAAAAGTGAAAGTGTTGAAACTGAAGAGGAGTGTGAGTTCAAACCAAAAAAAAAAAAAGTTTGATGGAATTGAGTGATGTGGAGAGAGGAAAGAAAACAAAAAAATCAATGACTGAAGGAGTAGAGGAAGATGAGTTGGCTGGTCAGTGCCAGTTTTAAATCAATAGATCTTTACACCTCTGCTCCCAATCACAGACGTCTAATAATCACAACTGACGCAAAGATTTAAATGTTATTGCTGCCTGGGCTGCATTATTTCAGTTTAAAAAACAGGTATGACACAGAGGAGTTATCATTGGGCGTGCACACACACACACACACACACACACACACACACACACACACACACACATAAACATTTTTGCCACACTTTCTTATGCAGCATTTTCTTGACTTATTGTAGATTTGTAAGTAAGACTTGATTGATTGAAGGCTCGTGCACATTTGTTTTGATATAATCTACCTGAACAGACAGAAATAAAACAATTCCTTAAGAAAATCTGTCTACTAATAATCAGCATCAGTCAAAAATACTGTGCACTATTATGTAATGATGCAAACTTATTAAAATAGATGTGTCAGTGCCTGTGTACATACTCAATTTTTCACCTTCGCCTACACTATTTTTTTATCTTTTCATTTCTTTGTGACTCTGAGATTGGAAAGGCTTATTCACGTTCTGTTAAAGGCTTGTTACTTCTAGAAAACCTTGAATGGGGTTCTTCTTTGTCTCTCTGTAGAATTTATTGTCTAATTCTTTGATTGCCTCAGAACTGCCTTGCAGTCAGACTTTCTTCTCACCATCTATTGGCTTTTTTCATTCTCCTTGATTTGCTTTATTTCTTTTTGTAAATCCACATGATGCAATACATGACGTTTTTATTTGCAGCTGAAAAGAAAATGGCCAAGCTTTTTTTCCCCCCTTGTGTTTATTTTATTCTTTCTTTAGACTTTGTCCTTCAGTAGCTTTAAAAAAACGTTTTAGTATGATGACTAAAGCTGAGATCATTTTAACAATAAATTGATGTCTAGGCTCCAATCCCATTACTCCCCACAGAAAATAGACACACTAAGATGCTGGGAGAGGTGAACAGCAACTCAACCCTCCTGCACTGATTCTTAGACTTGGAGCCAACAGGTGCATGCTGGGATTTGTGAACAGCAGCAAGCCTGGCAGTTGTGAATCAGTTGGCAAGACAGAGAAGGGGACCATTTGCAGCAACATCAGTCACGTTGTCTTCCTGAACGTGACTCATCACACGAGAAGATATTTCTGGTGCACTTGCTTGAAGAAAAAAAAAAAAAAGATTTTTTTATCCATGAAGACAGATTAATATTTAATAAAGCTTTCATTTTATTCATTTATTTGGTTGATTGTGCCAAAATTTCAGGGTGACCCAGAAGATCAGAGCAGAATAAGTGGAAGTGTTGCCATGACATTCCGAGAACATACAGGTTACACTAACCAGTGAGTGCGACTGTTTGCTCTTTTTGTTTTTGTGCAGCACTGTGACGGATCAGAGGTGTGTTCAGGTTGAACCGCACCTGCCTGCATCCCAAAACATTACAAACTTGGTACAGAATGACTGGATACGTGTTGCAGGGCTTTGGACCTATATTTTAGAATCACATAGGCTTTTTTTTTCTTTTTTTATAGCTGGTTCGTGGTTGATTGTTACAGACATAAGATCTGGTTGATGGTTGCTATGTCTGAGTTGACATGTCAGTGTGTTACACACCCCTCCTTAAAGTTTAACTGCTCACCTGAAGGTAGTGATGTGTCACTCTTTATCCAGGCTTGTGTAGGCATACAAGTTCCAGGTTCAAAACGAAACAAACCGAGGTTTTTCAGAGTCAACAGAGGCTAACAAAGTATCATGAAACTGTGTCACTTTTATGTGCTAGGTAGCAGTGATGGCATTACATCTGGGGGTTGTCGTGCCCACGACCATTTCCATTAAAGAAAGCAGCAAGCCAAAACAAGCAATACGGATCGTTAATTTTTACATCATCTACCTTTAAAAACCATGCTGTACTACTGCAATGACAGGAAAACAGAGGGAAAAGCCTCAATAGAGATGTAAATGATCACTAAGTGAGCAATAAGTAAGAAACAATTTGACACACATTTAAATTTTTCTGAAGTGTAACTAATTCTTTCACAGATTAAGTGATTAAGATCACTTAAGCACTCTGCTACTTTCATGTTTTGCCTCGTACTGCGTCCGCATTTATTTTTGTGCAACATGGTAAAATTATAATCAATAGTTTTACAATGTTTTTAATATTTGTAAGTGTAAGGCTTTCATAAATAATCAAATGAAATAGCATACATACACAATTAGACAAATGACAAATTTGTTTTTTGCCTTTAGAAGTCAGAAAGTAAAAAGAATGTGTCCCTGTTGACTTCATGCTTCAGAAACCAAAGGGCAGAATACTTAGTAGAAGACTGAAATCTTCTTAAGGCCTATTACATACTCTGTGAGTGCTTGTTTTGGTCTGGGTGTCTGGATGGCAAATGTAACGGGGATTTGACCAGTTTGAACAAAGTGGCGCTGTTTGAGACCTAAAGATGAGACAGAGCATCAGAGGAAAGTTTTTAATCATAGCCGTTAATTACATGTCCATGTCCTTACATTTTAAGTCTTTTTTTGAATTGTAATTAAAACAAAAATGCCCTTGTTGTTTTATAATGTATACTTGTAAAAGGGTGACTGAAAGGTCAGTGTATTTGCTAATGTGAATTTAACTGGAAGGGCAAAAAAAAAATAAGTAACAAGTAGATGAAATTGTTCGCTCTTTTAAGGAGCAGTGGGAGAATTTGCTTTTAAAATGACAAAACATGTTAGCCATAGCTCTGGTGGCTAAACCAAGGTGTAGCAATCAGAGCCTGGCACCTGAAATGTGGTGCTCTTTATGTAACTGCGCGCAAACATATCAATTTTGTTTTGAAAAAAGTCCCACATCTCAAACGTAATATTGCTTTCATCCAAACTGTAGTCTTCATTGCCATTTGTATATTAGATTATAAGTCGTAGATTGGACACAACAACGACCTGTGGGAGACCCTCCCATCCAGTTGGTTGAGTGTACATTATCAGCTAGCCACTGCACAGGCTTGTCTTTATCATTCATATTTATCACCACATATGGCGTTAGCCACCACATTGTTTGTAACAGTCATCTCAAAATGTCAAGGCCGCTGAGTTTCCATGGTTTCTCCAATAAATCCAAGTAAGTAATTTACCTACACTGATAGTAGAGGTGAAAACAGAGTCTAGTGTAGCAGGGGGTGAAGAGCAGGAAGGTACCGATAAAGTTTATCAGCAATCACATACTTATATCATGATTAAGAGGCAGCACAAAGGTTAAGAGGGTTTAGTGGGTTCAAGGGACGCAGGATGCCCCGTGGCTAAGGTGGTCAATTCTGCAGAGATATCTGCAGAAAGGATGGATTTGTAGGTGAACAGCAATAACAGTAAAGGAGTTAATATTTCTGTGGATCAATGGCAATGTGGATCTGGAGATTAGCTGAAGAAAACTTTAAACATGTGGGAGTCTGTATGGGAAAAACCGCGTTGCCGTCTTGCTCTCCCTTCCTTTCTTTCTCTTTTTTCTTTTTAATGATGCTCCACTCTGCCAGACACTTTTTCCAAGAGTGTTTTTTTTTTTTATGCTACTATTTTCAACTATGAATTGATCCAACTGTTTAAAGCAGGTAGAAATGGGGTTATCACGTATAAGGGGTCAGAGCTCACATTCATCCGGGGTTTTGCAGATCGGCGCCTTGTCTTCCTCCAGTTACACCAGGCAAAGTAGACATGATCACCACTTTTGTCTCTGTCAGTGTTGCCGACTTGACGGGAACACAACCTTGAGCTTCTTCTGAGGTTCAGCACATCAATATTTTTCCCCAGTTTATCCAAACCCTGGCGCTAAATTAGTGCCTTTCACATAGTCGCTTTTTTATATATACTTCATTTATTCATTCATTTTTTTATTTATTTTTTGCTGACTTCACTTTTTCCACCAGCATACAGTGAAGACTTCCCAGATTCGACGGCTCCATGTGACAAGCGTTCTGGTTATACGGTTAAAACCAATCGTGAAATATACGCCGTTACGCGTATCAAAAGTTTGATGTCATTGATAAAATAAAATACTCCACCTCCTAAATTTGCAATGTGAGTAAAAGAAAATGTTGTCTCCTCATCTGCAGATGAAAAGCTAAAATAGAATATGGTCCATGTGAACGTCAGTGGTAAACGATAAGACTTCTACACCAGGACCATGAATTTAATAACCGCTCTAAACAAGCTTTCTTTAAAACAGATTTGGCCAAGGTCACATGAATCTTTTGTTAACACCCCTCCTCTGTTATAACAGCCCGTTACCTTCTTGCACCAGTTTAATCAAAGTATTGCACTCATTTTTATATTTTTAGGGAAATACTGAGTATCTACAACTCATCAGAGTTGTTTGCAAATGTCCACATGATACTTTTTTTTTCATATATTTTCTTTTCTTTTTATTTGTTCACCTTTCTCTCAGGAGCTGCAGCACTGCAGTCATTGTGGACACGCTCATGGATCAGACTTTTCATGAAAAATGTGAAACTAGGCGCACTATAGGTTAAAGAGACGCCTCATACAAAGAGGCTTAAATCCCGGATTTGAGTCCTGACCTGTGATCTTTTGCTATGTGGCGTGTGTCTCTCTCTCTGTGATTACATACGGTCAAAATAAAGGATACTAGTGCCCAAAAGTCTATCCAAAATTCAAACTACCCATCTAAATCAAATGGAAAAAGAATCTGCTGCTATGGCATCATCTGTGAAAACAATTTCAAACGTTATATGCCTGCTCCTCCAAACACCCACTGGCTAAATTTTACAACATATCCCAGGGTAAATATGCAAGATATTTAATGCCGTGAGTCACCTAACACATTTGCCTGCCAACCAAATGATCAACTCGTAGCGTCTTAGCTGTGCTTGAGCAGTCCAGTTTCTTAGTCTGAAGGAGTCGCTTACCACTTCATCACCTCCCAAGTGTTTTTCACATTTATTTCAATGACAGGGCAGCACTACAGATCACATACACCAAAAACAATTATGTTTTTCCTTTCCTTTTCTTTTTTTCCCATTACAGAGAATCATGCTCAGCTGTGACAAGGAAATCAATGCATAAGCTTATTACACTGCAGTGTACGGCGATGGAGCTGGTCTCGGCCAATAAATCTGCGTATAAGAGTGTAAGTTTGAGTGACATCATCACAGGTTAATTATATGTGATTAATGGCTTCATGATGGCTTAGTGAAGGTTTTACAGCACATTTCAATATTGCTGGAGAAGATTTTTCCAGATACGGACTCAGACATTTTCAATGGGAGACAAAACACTTTAACCTTGCAGGCTCTGCGGTATTCTTCATACATTTAAGCTAAACACACTTTAATGAGCGTTTATGCTTGCGCAAATGAGTTAGAAATAGCAAACTAGAGTGTGGGGGAGTCGTGAGGCTGACAAGCTAAATGCTATTTTTACTGGTAAACTGTGCATGGCAGCACATATAGTCAGTGAAGTGTATACGTGTGTGTCAAACTGTCAAATAGTAGTGAAACAGATAAATCCCCTCGGCACATCACCTTCAAAGGAAGACTACCCAGAGACTGCGTGTGTGTTTGTATCAGACACAGTCACACTCAAAGATTGTTCTTTAAGAGTTTAGAAGGAGAGGAAAGAGGAGTCAAAGACAGAACAGGTGAAGAAGTCAAAGAAGTAGGGAAGGCGAAAACGTGTGGAGAGAGCAGGAGAAAGGCAGTAAAGAAGATGAAAAAAGCAGAATAAAAAGGCTGAAATGGACGAAGTGGAGATGAAAGGGGACAGAAGGGTGAGCCAGGCAGGCACACATTTAAACAGTGCAAGAATGAGTAAGAAAAGAAAGTAGAACGGCTGAGAGAAGAAATAAAAGGATGCGACAAAGGATTAAAAAGCAATGATGAAGGGAAGGACCTGAGGCAGTTGCACACAAGTACAGAAGGAAAAAAAAAAAAGCAGGGAAGTAAAATGAGTGGGGGACTAAAGCATGGAATAGAAAAGATGGATAAAGTAAATAAGACACAGAAAACAGTCAAATGATAAGAAAAGTCTGCAGCAGTCTGAAAAAGAAAAATAATTCCCTTAAAGAAAGTATTAGAGTTTAACTGAAAGTGCACTTGGCACTTTGCACATCCTCCAACACAGTTTATAGAGCTATTTTTGAAAAGTCAAATGAATATACTTGTTTTTGGAACAAAAATTGATGGTTCTTTTTGCCATGCACCATTTCAAAACCAAACTTTAAAAAAAGAGAGAGAGAGAGAGAAAAGGAAACTCAGTTTATTACTATCGGTGTAGTCTTATATTAAAAGAAAAAAAAAACAGATCAAGGAAGGAAAGATGTCTGCTCACTGTGAATGTGGTGACATCAAGCTTTGCCGAACTGAACGGTGGAATAACAAATCCCATAGAGATGAAGAAACTGCTCTACTCTTAAGAAGAAAGAAATTTAGCCTTTTTGACAGAACTACAAGGAAAAAGTAGTCTGAGCGGTGATGAAGCGAAGAGGGGCACTGAAGAAGATGAGGAGTGGAAAGAAAGTCGGTCCTGATGACATACCTGTGGAGGTATGGACGTGTCCAGGAGACGTGGCAGAAGAGTTATGGACAAGGACATAAGGGTGGGTACTGGATCAACACTAGCATGATGAAATCTGTATCTTTCTTGCACTTTGTCTTTTGTATTTTCAGCAAATTACTTATGAATTGAGTCTTTGTGAGTGCAGCTTCTCTCCCAGTGGCGCTAACAGCGTTTCTCTCACGCCACCCGAGCTCACTTTGCTCTGCCACATATGCAGACAGGTGAAATAAATCTAAATTGTTTTACAGGAACTCAAATATATATAGATATGTACCTCAGACCTGAAATACTTATGAATAAAGATGGATATAATAACCCATTTGTGTTAACTGTCAAAGGAACCTTAAATAAAGTATCAGTGTTGACAATACTGTCCTTGTATTTACTTGGTATCAGATCGATACCAAAATTTGCAGTATCTCTCTACTTTGATGTTCAACTAAATCTTAGATCTTAGCGAGAGTAAACCTGAGGAGTGGAGGAAAAGTGTTGCATGCCAAATAAAAGTCAGAGGGAGGCTACAGGGAGCAAAGATGAAGAAGGTGGAGGACTTTAAGAACTTAGACTTCGGGTCAATGGTCCAGAGCAATGGGGAGTGTCTAAAAGAGGTGAAGAAGTAAGGTGGTAAAGAGGTAAAAGCAGGTTGGAGCATGTAGAGAAAGGTGTAAAGTCTGATGTGTGATAAAAGAGTATCAGCAAGAATTAAAAAGGTGTACAAGATTGCGGTAAGATCACCAATGTGGCCCTGAGAAGGAAACATGAAACAGACGACCCCTGAAAGGAACAGCCGAAAAAGAAAGGATGAAGACTTACTGTTTGTCCTCTTCTGTTTGTCATCTGGTCCTAACCAGGATTTAAAACTGGGTAAATATAACCTCAGATTAACTGCAACACGTGACACTTCATACATTGTCATTATTTATGCAACATCAATTAGCCCTAAATCAGGAATAAAATCTATGATTCAGTGGCGTGTAAAAGCACCATATGCACCTCCTTGGCATTGTGTTAACAAACCCCTGAACAAACCAGACTGGCAAACTGACCAAACCTCTGTTGTTATGGAGAGGTGGTCACGCTTCGTGGTAATCGGGTGTGTTTGATTAGCAACAGCAAACATTAGCAATATCGACAAACATTGACAAAAAGAAAAAAAAGAAAAATTCTGTGGAAGCAGGAAGGTTGTATCTAGTTTTTCAAGTGGTGATCATGTTTATGTTCTTTTTTGTTCAGTAAATAATGAAAGTTTTGTATGTATCGTACAAACTTGCATTGCATGTATTATTATGTATTGATGTGTACAGACAGAGTTAAAAATGAGTGTACGTTCTTTTTTCCTTTGACTGGACATCCAAACACATTCAGTTATGCAAACACAGATAGTTCCTTAAAAAATGAAATGAAAGAGTATTTCCTGTTCCCTGCAAGGACAAAGAAAATACTTTCCCGTGAGGACAACTCCCTGAACAGCCAGAGGATATACAGGAAATACGGACACGCAAAGAGGCATGAGACTGTTTTGACTTTGTGTTTGAATCCATGGGTGCGCCTGTCGTGCTGCTGTTCGTCACTCAAACACAGGCTGACAGCGAGAAAAATATTCCCGTGTGTCTGTCTGGAGGTGCGTAAAGGTTTCTGTTGTGGATGTCTTGTTAAACGGCAATATCGTAACTTTCTTTCATGTGTGCGTTTAAAGCTTGCAGGGTTGTACAGCAGAAGCATGTGGAAGAGCAGATATTTCACAGTCGTGTTCAAAGTGGTGTCAGGTAATTTTACACAAATAGATCAATAAGAGTCACTGGAATATTCAAGTAAGTGCTTGCCTGCAGGGTTTTATATACTGTACATTGGATATACTCATCTGTGCCAGGCAGTCTCTTCTTTCTTTATAGCAAAGATATATATTATATATATATATATATAGATAGATAGATAGATAGATAGATAGATGTATGGCTAGATACATATATATATAAGCAAACCATCAAAAAGCCCTTAATTAATGAAGCTACATCATCCCTACTCTTATTCAGCTTTAGTTTCTATCAATGTTAGTACATTGTAACTACTTCAAGCATTTCAGAAATGTTTCATTCTGATAAATTAGGTTTTAAAGGTGTTGTGTTATTGCCACTCATATCTTCAATGTGCAGTTGCCATTAGTTACCGCTGTCTTTTTTTTTTACACACTGTTCCTCGCTAAAAACTCCCAGATCCTGCACCATTGCAGCTGGATGCCAACATCCCATTAAGGAAGACTGGTACAAACTGGTACCAGGCCATTGTCATTCAGTACTGGGCCAGAAAGAAAGAAAAAAAATGATTATTTTATTTCCATCTCATTGACTATTGAAAGAAAAAAAAAGAAAAAAAAAAGATATCCATCTCTGACGCTTTCTCGCACTTAACTCCACGTACATATATATATATATATATATGTATACTGTATATATATTTTACTGCAAACTCTTCTGGATGGAAAACTCCAAACCTCGCATCACAAAATTTCCATTTAAAAAGAAAATACCAAGAATCCTACTTCAATTACAGACTCCTCACAGCAGGTGACTCACATGCTGCTGTGTGTAATGCGGTGACTGGTTGTCCCTCGGGGCCATGAGACTTTCAAAACTGCTTTACCACATGAAGACTGCGAACCCTGCACTAAAGGACAAATCTTTGAAGTTTCTTGGAAAAAAAAGAATAAAAATCTGAAGACAAAGGAAACAACCACAGACTCTCCCCCTTGGTTAATGGACAAATTGTCTTATGTGAAACTTATCTGTGGTGTTAAACAGGTTGGGGACCACTGCCTCGTAGTGAATGGAGCCTACCTACACTGCACTCCAGTTAGTCCACCAGTTTCCAGCTGCTTACTTTAAGTTTAATACCAGACTTAAATGCTGGGTCTATATCTACAAAAACATCAATGTATAAGTCAAAATAAATAACCTGGTTGATAGTACAGATTTTACAAATGATGAGTTTAAAGTTGGGAACTCGTGGGAATTTCTTGAATTGTAATTAAATGCTCAGCAAAGGAATTTTTTTATTTTAATTTTTTTTACAATTAATTGTCTACATTTAATGTTTTTATATTTCTGTACATTACACCAGTATTTAGTCAGTGGCAGTTGTTTTTCATTCATTAACATTTGTGACAGAATTTATAAAGTCTAAAGATGCAAAGATGTTTGCACAGATGACATCAACTCTGTTGTTTGTCACAGTTTCCCTTCTGGTGGAGATGATGCTGCAGGACTGCAGCAGTCAGAAGCGAACGTCATACAGAAGGACTGTTTCATCAGCTGCTATCAGCACTCCATCAAATTCATTTTGATGAACAAATGAAGGTTAGCAGTGGGCTCAGTCCTGTCCTCACTCATCTACAGAACATTATTAGCCTTGTGTTAGGCAATAAACAGTATTTTCTAACTTCAGTTAACAGCAAAAAGAAGCAGAAAAGAGCAAATAAATAAATAAATGATATAAATTTGTAAGGTTTGATTGCACTATAAAATGTTAAACTTTACATCTGGTCCTGACCGGCTCTTAAAAGTTTTGTAAAAAACCTCAGTAAAATCACTTTTCATGGAAAACATTTGTATCATGCAAAGTTAGTAAGTATTAACTCAAAAAAACAAGTGTAATATATACGGACGCTTCTAGAACTAGCAAATAGTTTCATGTGTGATACCAGATTTACATTGTTTATGCAAAGTTCCTTCAAGGTCGCAGAATTTCATAGGTCTGGACTTGGACTTGGATTTTCCTACATTTATTTCAAGTGTTTTCAGTAATTTCTCTTAGAATTGGATAGTTTAGCCTTGGGGTGAACTCTCCTATACATTGATGGGCTCTAAATTGTCTGCAATTGATTGAACAACCCTTGTCAAATAGACAGAGAACAAGTACTTCCTTAAGATTGTTAGAGATGTTTTTCCTTCATGGCAACGTGATAAACTGTTAAACTGTCAAAGCCCCTGCTTTTATAGAGGCGTTAACACCTGCTGATGAACAATAACATGACATCGGCGGTCCTTTGCTTGTTTTACGCCCTGGTTGACCCTGAGCAACTGATGGCTTCTTTGACCTTTTATCGTCCGTCTCCAAACCAAAACACTACCCATCCCCCGACACGGTTAACACAGTGTCATGACTATGGTACCTGTTCTAATTCACTTTGATATCCAGATTCACACTTATTTTTATTTTTTTATTGTATTTATTTCACAAGATCTAAGGTAAAGAATCAAACGGCCGCTCCTCTCGACATGGGAATGAAGGTTTTCTGGAAAACTGGTTGAGGGAAATTGTTTGTTTTCTTTTTTTTTTTCTTGGGTCACCTATAGGCCTATATTTCACTATATTTCTTTGCTGTCTGTTAGCTGTTTTTTTTATTTTTTTTTGCTTATTTCACTCTCTGCTCTGCACTGGACTTTAATAATTTTTTCACATCTGCACTGGAGTATTTTTTTTCCTCCACCCATGTGACCTTAGTAGCTTATAGGAAAAACCGCGTGTTTGATTAGCCGCGCATTGACACTGCTTAGGCTGTTAAAGACAGAATCACAGTCTTTAAGTGCTGTACAGAGTATTCAGTGTACCTCAGATCACAGAATGTCTGACAAATTACTAAGACCTGTAATTCTTCTAACCAGTTTATAATTTTTTTTCTTCACTTTTTTCAGAAAGAAGCTACAAAGAAATAGCTTTCATCAGCTAGCACATTTCTGGTTAACCACTATTGCTTCGTTAATCTCTATTTTTCTGTGTTTAAATTTATTTCTACCAAAAACAACTTTGATGCTTTGATATAGTTCCCTGACTTAAAAATGTACTCTCGCATCTCCTTTTGAAAGAGTATATGTACTGTACCTATATGGTTCACTCACACATTTATTTTTCTTTCAGAGCCCAGAAAAGTTCAAGCTGCTCTCTAAAAATCCAGGACACGAGTGGGGATGAGCTGACATCACGTCATTTTATTAACTGAAGTCCTTGACTTTGACATAAGACACAACAGTGAATCAGAAAGAATATTACCCTTACCATCAATGTGTCCAACTTATCCAGTTTCTAGAGTAAACCTTTTCCTCTGGCATCATCTTTATTCCACTCACTTCCCATTCCCCAAGTGACAGTACCACAGTGGAGATATGAAAAGTGAACAAGTGGAAAGAAAAGTGTAAAATAACTGCTGTCAGACAGGTACGTATGGATGAGAACAGATAGTGTTGAGCCGCAGCGAGCAGCATGGAAAATCTACAAGGAGCCATCTGGGATGTAATTTGTGCTTTACCTTACACTTTCATATGATTTCAAAGACCACCATCATTCTGCAGCGGGACTTCAAAGTGTCACCTTAGATTTCATTCTAGAAAACATCCTACTGGTATTTCAGCTCATTTTACGATTACATCAATGATAACATGTTTTTTTTTCTTTGGGTGGGGGGTGGTTAAAAACTTGATATTTTAATAGCATACCAAATGGATTTGGACACTTGCTGGGTTCCTAAGTGTGTATGGGAGCTTCCCCAGCCAATCTGTGCTTGGTAGACTTGGAGAAGGTGTCAAAGTGAGAAACCGTTCAAACGTATCCTTTGGGGAATTCTACAGGGGGTCCTCTGGGAGTTTAAGATACAAGCACCGATTCACAGGCACATTGATTCTCTAGACTGATGGAGCAAAAGTGTGGTCCACATCACTGAAAATAACTTGCATTCATCACAGATGGGAGCTGTAATCCATCACGGCTAGTATTTGTCACTGATTCTGTTCAAAACTTCTATGGGGTTCTGGTTTGGTGGTCTCAAGATTTTCTCTCTGCTTTCTGCATAGGATATACTTCAATGGTGTCATCAAGCTGAGACCTTCAGATCCCACTGGACTGGTCCAGAGTTGAGTGTGAAGAGTTAAATATCTGCTCCCCTTTTTCTAATATTCTTGCATCCCTGTGCACAACAGCTATCTGACACTGTTACTACCAATTACCCACACAGAAACAATATGGCGTTGTTACATTCTAGAATGTTGCATGCTGGGAATTCTGACATCACAGTCTGAAACTCTATATCTCCACTGTCTTGGGAAACCTGTGGTATTCCTTTGGAAGCGCTTGAGGACATGTCTGAGGAGAGGGAGGTCTGAGCATCTCTGCTTTAGCGGCTTCCCCCACGACCTGAACTTCAATAAGCAGCGGTTTAATTTCAATCCCAGTACACAAAAGGTAATCCAGTATGTTTTCTCTTAACACTTGCATTCCAACAGCTGCCTGTTATGTAAGCTAACAAGCCATAATGATGATCTGCACAGTTTCTAAAACAGATATTACCAGCAATCGTAATCATCTTTATTGTTAATTTGAATTTGTGGATCCTCTCTTTCACTACATCATACTTCAGCGCATGATCCTTCTTCTACTGTAATATGAATGGTTAAGTAAAAAGATTTCCAAGCAGTAATATCTGATACACTGATCCGCACCCTCTATAGCTCGCTAATAGCTGTTCCAAGGGCCTAGGATTAAGTATTGACCAATGAAAAATAGGCTGGCTACAACTGCATGTTGAGGTTGGAGAATGGGATTGTCGTAGATTATGACAACCCCTGCTGCACTGATGACCTTAACTGCCAGATTGGGAGACAGTTGGACATAATCTTCTCAGAGGAAAGTAAAGGTCAAAACAGACCGAAAGTCAGTCTCCTTTTTTTTTTTTTTTATTCCTTGCTGATCTGTTCTCTTAATTTCCTATTTTATATCTTCCTTCCTCTTACACTTTCTTATTCTCTATCTTTAAATTTCATCTTCCACATTCACACTTGTTTGTAACTTGTTTATTGCTACTGAGTGCAAATAAATCTTTTAAGCTGTCCTGGGGTTTATATAAGCTCTAATGATCTCTCTGATAAAATTATAAAACTATTTTATCCGAGGTAACTGAGGTAAACTTAAAGAAAATGTGACAAGATGAAAAACAGACGATATGAGGTTTCCTCGCATAGCACTTAAGAAACGTACAAAACTTTCTCAGTTGGTTAATTTGCTGCTTTTATTTGTTATTTATTTAGTCAGTTTTGTAATTTGCATGCAGAAAAACAAACAAAAAAAGTGTTATCATGCAGAACCACATGATAGAACATTTTAGCGTGACAAAATCACACATAGTCTCTTCCTCTCAAGGTTTGACATAAAACATTGAAAGGAGATAAAACAGCCAGGAGGAAAAATCACAAAAGAAGACAACCGAATGGAAAGCAGATGCCATATCCTTAGGTATCCCATGGATGAATATATTAATGCTCCCTTCTCTGTACGTGATATGACAACATTTACTCTTTCCATTGCCCTTGAGGTTTAAGATCGTCACAAGTTGCTGCATTATCAAAACTACAATTTAAAAAAAGAGACAGCAGACGGTGTGGAAGGCATGAAGGATTAGGACTTTTAGGAGGGACTGGTGAAGTCTTGGATATGCTACCATGAAGGAGCATTTGTGTACCCTGGACTTGAGCTGCTGGCTGTCTTCAGGGACACGTCGTGATTTCCCTTTGGGGGTTGATGAATAATTAGTCGGTTCAATTCAGTTTAACTCGAAAACGTTAAAGGAGCTAATGCAACATCCCCCTAACAGATCCCCAGGTACGGTATTTAAATCTTTAATTATTGTACCTCCTCTCCCTAATTTCATGCCCTATTATGTTGTTGAAGTTGTTCAATAAACCAGACAGAAACTTTGACTTTCATCCATGTTGTTTAATTTAGCTCAAAACATTTTTTTGAATTATATTTTAATACAACTGAAAAGCCATAATACTGTTTGTTTTGTTTTTTTTAAAAAGCCTATCCTCACTTGACAAACTCCTAGAGACTTAGTTTCTGATACCTAAGAGGCTAAAAGGGTAATAATGTTCACCAATCAGTGATCAAAGGACCACAGATGGCCTGATGGAATAAATAGTTCTTCTTTTTTCTTTTTACTTTTATGCAATTGGGAAGTTTTTGGGGTTTTTTTGCTGAGACAAATGCAGCATAGGACTTTAAATGCATCAAGATTCTCTTTAAAGCACCCAAAGGGAACATGATGGCGTCAGAGCAGTTCAGCTTTCAGTTGCAAAATTTATTTTAGAAGCAAAAGAGAAAGATAAAGCTACTTACACGCAAACCGAGGTATTTAATGGCTGGATAACAGTTTATGTTGCAGCCTAAAGGATTTTAGTTGACCTTTGAGTCATTCCTCACATGGATATCCAATTATATGCACACACGCATACAAAGCTATGTAATTAATATGACCAAAAAAAAAGTAATCAGGCTGAAAAAGCCTCTACATTTATCTGTGTTATTCCATATGAAAGAGGGCCATCTGTAACACAGATTGATTAGCAAATGAAGGTTTTCTAACAGCTCACCATTGGAGGTTACAGCTCCAAAACAGCATTGTCTCATTGCACACCACCGACACATCTACACAGATGGTGAAAGCACCAGTTGTTGTCGTCTTACTTGACTGATTGTCACTTTAATCTTGCGGGACTTGGCCAGAAGAGACGGAGGCAATTCAGGCAAATGAAATCCTCTTCTGCTGAATGGCTGAATCAAGTGCTGTAATCGTGTCTGCATGCTTACAAGAAGGACCCATATGGAGGAGAGCTGACGCTGAATGAAGCTGATACATATGGGGGAAAATGCAAGAACGCTTCCTTGTTTGCTTGCACAGGAAATTAAGAGGCCAGAAAGATTTTTAATGACTGAAAGAAAATAAAGAAACAAGGTTCAGTAGAAGACGTTTTAAGGCATTAGTTTAGGAGGCTAAAGCAAAGCAAGCAGCATCTGAGGACAAAAGTAGCAACTGCAAGAAAATCAAGAAATGGAGCAATGTTTTTTCTTTTCCACTAAATTATCATTTTACACACAGCGATTGCCAAAATCGCTGCAATAAACTTGAGGATCATTGTCTGCACACAATGAGTTCATACAAAATTATTGCATGCATTCACACAAATGGTGCCCCATGTATATGAGGTTTTGTATTGATGTACTCACATACTCTCACACACCACAAAAGCCAACCACCTAATCACCTTCCATTTCATTCCATGCATTATCGGCCTCCGCCTCAAAATCTATTTTCAGCCACTCTGATCCCTGCAGTCACTGCTGTGCATTGGGCAGCCATTTAGAGCAAGTCTTTTTTATGGATTTCTTTTTCTTTTTTTTTCATAAAGGAGGAAGAAGAAACATATGTCAAGTGTGCAGATCCAGCCTGCTGATTCTCTAAATATAATAACAGATATGATGGATAGATGTGGCATTTTGAGTGGGGGAATCTTGAGGCAAAGTGGAATATGTTACTGCGTGTGAGACAGGAAGGCATCTTTACGTAAACATGTCTGATGATCTCTGTGGTTGCTCTAACACCCCTCCCCCACCCCATCCATATGGTGAATATGTGTCCTTTAGCAAGAACATTCTGGTGACTTCGCCGTGAAAGCGGAACAAAAAAAACCCTCACAAAACTATTAGTAATATCAATAAAATGAAGTAATGTCCTATTTCTTCTACGGTGAAATATAGGGTCCTGTGGTAATAATACCAACTACACAGCGTCAGAACTTGTTTCCCAATAAACTGGAAAAAGAAACGTGGAGTGAAAGTCTTTGCTGGCGAGTAGAAATCAAACCGTTGCCCTTCTCAGAAGTGTGATGACCAGGGTAAGTCAAAAGGAGGAAAAACTGAGGAAATGTAGCAAAGCAGATAAAAGTTCTACACCCGCAGACATGATATTTGGTGTTTCGTCATCCAGATGTATATGAAAATAACTCCGGTGAGGAAAACACTGTGACAGCAATTCACAAAATACCGAAAAAAGGAGTTCTGCATAACATTTAACAGACAACTAAATTTGCATCTGGAGGGCGGAGCAACACAGTGATGCCAAACTAAAGCTTGAAGTTTGACTCCTGTCAAAACCACTGATGTTCTGAAGCATGAAATAAAACTTCTGCTAAGTTCATTACATCTTGAGTTTTGTTTTTCATACTCGTTTTTGTTGCCTTCTATTCAGATAAAAAAAATACTTTTGACATGTTTCAATATGTTGATGGAGATGGAAAGTTCCGTCGAAGCACGTCAGAGGTATGTGAAAACATTTTTATCTGAAAAGAAGAAAACGCAAACACAGATAAATAAAGCTTTTATATTCAGACTATGTTTCCCAGAACTCCCAGTAAATCTCCATGTCTTATTTTACTGGCTACTTAGTTAATAAGAGGCATAAGTTTAGACTTTTAGGTGGTATCTTGTGTTGGTGAGCTGAATTCTGGGACCATTATTGTTAGGATTTAGGGTTTTATTTGACATTTATTGGTTTTGTTTCTGTTTGCCAACAAACTGGAAGTGAAGTTCTCTGTTTCTGGTTAGTTTAGGTTTGTTTCATCTGTCCTTTCTGCTCTGATTGTTTGCACCCGAGTCTTTTTGGCCCTTGAATATGAGGTCCTGTCTTCATCTGCTCCTGGCTTGTCCGTTCATGTTCTCTCCTCCATGTGTTCTGCCATTCTTTTGGATTAAAAGCCTGATTTTTATACCCTATACCTCCTGCATTTGGGTCCTGTAGAAGCCTCAAAAAAGCAATTATAACAATTAATTAGCAGCTGAAAGTCATTTGTGCTTTCATGCATCTGTCCAGGCACCAGCCAATCAAAAGTCTCAGTGTAACTGATTGTTGCAACCGTTCCGATGATCAGACATGCTTAACATCGACCACTCTTTTACATTTCTGAGGCCTTAATGAACTCTTTGTGATCAAAACGTGACAGGGATACAGTTGAAAAGATCACTTTTCAACTTCCTAGCAGCTGTTTTAGTGCTGTCAGAATCCGTAAATTTGTACTCCACCCCTCCTTCCATGGGACGTGCCTCTTTTGAAACCTGTCGTGCAGATTTATTTTTGGTGGGGGAGAGATCCTGTACCTCAACACTGACCAAAGGAGATCCACGTATTTGTGACAGGAGTTAACCCGCATGCACGTTTGAATGTGGTTTACAAGCACGACACATGGTGACGCGGGGACATGTCCCCAGCACTACTTATGTACAATTTTCTCCCCAGCACTTTTAAAAATGTTTAACAAAAGGAAAAAAAGTTGGTGGCAGGTAGGCGTCAAACCTCATGTGCCTATGGGAGACTGACGTTCTGCAGTTAGGATGCATGCTCACGTATGCGCAGCGTCTCCATAGACTAGAATGAGAGCCAGGTTGGGCACATCGGTGGTGGGAGGGGCGGGCTTCGGGGGCTTGAGCCCCAGATCTGTTTTGCTTTGCTCACGAATGTCGTTAGGCTAAAAAGTCCTCCTGTAATTATAGGCTGGGATTTGGACCCAAATGCAGTACAACACCAGGAAGTGATTTGAATGAGCTTTATTGATAAAGTCCTAAGCAGACAAGTAATCCAGCAGACACAGGGAAACAGTCTTTGGGATACTCCAGAAGGCAGCGGCAGGCATTGCTGTCCAGCAGGATAACGAGTGCTCAGGAAGAGAAGCACTAATCCCAAGAGCCTTCGAGGAGGATGGAAACTCTGTGGAGGATCTACCCGGAATCGTGGTCGAGATGGAAGAAGGGTCGAAGCCTGGCAGACGATCCGCGGGGCAAACAGAGTCCAGAAGGAGCAGACTGGAGAATGGTCGTGGACGGGCAGAAGGTCGGGATAGGGACGAGGTCAGAGACAAGCCAAGGACAAACACTGGAAAGTGGTGCAGAATGCAACAACAATCTGGCACTGACTGATGGAGCAGAGCTGCTTATATGCAGCCTGGTTGATGAGCAGTGATGAGCTGCAGCTGAGGCAAAACAGGTGTGGAAGCAGAGCTGATGAGGAGGCGTGGCAGAGAGGTGAGTGAGCCTGCTCACACAGCATGAGCCAAACAGGACAGGGTGTAACAGTTATAGGTTGTAACAGCAACAGCATCACAGAAACAGTAACAGCTGTGGCTCTAAGTTTTTTCTCTTCCAACATCAGGCAGTGCTTCAGTGAAGAAAGAAAAAAACAGTCAACACTCCCATTGTTCAGACGCATGTCCCGCCTCCTTGTCTTCATCATCCAATCACATGCCTGCCTTAGCCCTAGATGCATTCAAATGGCTCTCATAAAAACTACAGAACATTTTAATAATAGTTAAAAATCATTAACTGAATAAATGAGTTGCTTCACTATTAATCCACCTCTGCTGTTACTATTGATTCACCAATTCACTCGATCAATAAAAGAATATTCATGTTATTGAAAGTCGACTCCAGGTTTTTCTGGTTAACAACAGCTATCTACTGGCACTCAAACACAGTTACTTTTCTTACCGATTCATCAAACGTCTCTGAAATAAAGTATATTTTTCTTTTTCTTTTCTTTTTTTGTCCAATGATCAGTTGTTTCAGTGTCTGTTGCCTCCTCAGACATGAGGAGTTTATCTAGAAAGCATAAAAAGTAAGTTATAATTTTTTCTAGAGGACTTAAACTGGTAGCAGCTCAAATACCTATTTAATGTCAACAATGACATAAAAACTATCATAGATTTACTTTCCACAGTTCTGTTGTTTTGTAAAACCATGAATGAGATTGAGATTTAGCATCCATCCAGTGATCTGCTGGTATTCTTACAATCTGATACAATATAATAGTGACATCCAGAAGTCTATTGGGAGTTTAGCATTTCAATATTTCAGTATTTTCTTCATAAAACAGTGCTCAAATCATCGCTTGACAATTTAAACTCTTAAGATTCAGATGGTAAGACCACTGATTAACTCATGAAACTATATTATCAATGATGTGTGATTTAATGGAGCCTCATTCAAGGCTCAGTGCACTTTCACACTGAAAATCCAAAATGTAGTCAGTTAAACTAGGAAAGACATTACTGTTCAAAATTATAATCTAGAGCGTGTTTAAATTATTAAAGCATGTTGAAGCTATGAATTCTTATGAGTGTTTAATTAGTTGAGTGTCACCACTGCTTGTCACAAAGGCCTGTTGTGTTAAAACTAAAACTAAATCAGAATAATAATCAAAATAAGAAGTAAAATGAAAATAAAATGCACATCTAAAGTCATTGTTGGTGATAAATTGTGTAACCTTAATTCCAGTTTCTCAGCCATATCAGTGGGTTTAAAAACAGACTTGTTGAATCTGACTCTGAAATCGTCTTTGAATCAATCATTTACTCCCAGGTAGAAATAGGTGTCTAATAACCTGATACGCAAGAAATGAATCTACATTTCAAATACTTCTGACACCAGTGAGTTTCTGTCAGTTCTGCTACTTCCTGGATGGTTGTTTCTGCCGTTTGCAGAACTGATTGTATAGCAACTTAAAGCTATCACAGCCTTGGTCTCCCTCATATGTTAAGTCTTTCTTTTGCTATTATAATTCTCTAACAAGTCACCAAAAGCCATCAAATGAGGGGTTGTTTTTCCAAACGTTTCTCCCGCAGACCCCTCTAGATAGACTGGATTTAAGCCCCAGATGTTCACAACATCACCACGTGTGTGACCTTCAACTTTTTTTGAATACTGTTATAATCATCTGTCAAACACACTGTAATGCTTGTATGTGGTCCATGTTAAATGGATGAATACAGAATTGTACCCAGCACTTTTCAAACCCCACTCAAGCTCATGGTTATTGTCCCCAGCACTTTTAAAAACAAACTGAGGTCCTTGGTGAGGTCCACATGTGACCAAACATATAACAGAGCGTGCATGGTTCACGTGCACGGCACCAACAGGAGGGGTGATGAACATGTGATTGAGGGGTGCGTTGAGAAAAGTGTGAGAGCTGTGAACCGAGGATTACACACCACAGGTGCCCCAGAATGATGGCTGAATGATGGTTAAGTAAATGAATAAATACAAACATTTTAAAAATCCTCTTTTCTGGGAATAAATGTGACCAAGAAGGAATTATTTGCAACTTGTCACTCAGTTTAAATTGTGCATACTGCCATCCTTTAACAGCTAAAATGAACTCAAGCATACACGGTATAGATAGAATATCTGTCTAAGCTATAAGGAACAAATATCATCATTTACGTCCAGCTCTGGGGGCTATGATGTTACAGTACTCTGCAATTCTAAACTGCTCATGGTTTAACATATTTTTAGCCTTCAGCTGTCCCAAACTAAGCAAAAGGGAAGCGTTATCTTAAAGGTTTTGAGCTGGCTGTTTCCCCAGATGTCCAGGCACAAGTTTTGTTTGGTTTTATTTATTTTTTTCAATATCTGCCCACTTTAATGCAACAACTGCAGATGACTGCACACACCAAACAATGCATGGATCATACGTTTGACTGAAATACTTTCAAAATCCGTAGACAAATCAATAAAATCCACCTGCACGGTTGCTATGTTTCTGTTCTGTATTTCCCATTTTCATGTTAAATATGTGAGCTTAGTGTTTCCTGGAAAGCCACTTGTGGCTTCATCTCAGAGTAACTGAAGTAAGCAGCGTCTCCTCGATGTTTGTGTGGTTGTAAGGGGAGGAGACGGGGGAGGAAGAGAAGAAAAATAAATGAATCAGGGTCCAAAAATGTCCCAAGCGCACTAATCCTCCCTCGGGACAAGTGGATTATAGCTCATTGAATAAACGCACGCACGCACGCACGCACGCACGCAAGCAGGGGTAAATTACAGCCAGTTTGGTGCCTCTGTTTCTGAGTCGCACCCTGATCTGAGACGAGACGCGTCAAACCCCTCAGAGAAGGACAAGGGACGCATAACAGCCGCGCCCTCACGGAGCGGGACGCGCAGACCAGGACCTGGACGCAACCTGAATAAAACGTTCAGGGACCGCTTAGACCACTAAAGTCGTTAGGTTTCCTACAGAAATCAGCATCAGAAGCATTTGTCTTCGCACTGCAAAGCTGCGCGGCGCGTCGTGTCCTTTCTCTGAACACTGTCTTTTCCTGGTTGTCTCAATCCAAACAGCAGGAAAGTAGGCTATATTTTAATCCCTAAAAACCTGATTGAAAAGGGGCTGTTTTCCGGCACATTAAACACTGTTCTCCGCTACAACTGGAGCTCAGTCGTGTCATCCAGCTGTGAATCCAGTGGCGTTTTACGCGTCCTCCTCACTCCTCTGCAGGGATGGATGGTGCACCTCAGAGATGCTTCAGCGCGCCAAAACCTTTTAGGAATGCCAGATTCCTCCATGCAGCCGACTGATCTCATCAAAGTTAGATCTAATCATAATGTTCGCGCCATGCTTCATTTACTCCAAGTTCAATATTACCAACTTTCACTCAATTTCTCTACATCAGCTGTTAAAGACGCAAGTGCGCACCAAATTTCCCTTTTTTGAGTCTGGGGTACAGTTTAATGAAAATTAAAGTGGTTTACTCACCCGTGAAGACATCAGAGGTTCTTTTTGTTTTTGCTTTTTTCTTTTCATCTGAGTCCTTGCAGTTTGTCTTTGGTTTTATAGTTGTATTCTCCATTAAATGTCCATGTCCTCTCTTCGGGTTGTGAGATCAGGTTGGTTTTTGCTCTGCAGCCTGACTGGAAGCGCGGAGAGCCCTCAGCCAGGCTCAGTCTGCGTCTTGGCGCGGTTCTGCTCAGCACGTCCTGGGCGAGCTCGCCGGTCTATCCACTGGCATGCGCACAGAGTCTCGTTCTTTACACATAAAAGATGTGAGATATGACACCAAAATCCTCCTTTAAGTTCTCCACAAAGCTGCTGTCGAGGTCATTTTGTACAGGCTGAGACGTTAACAGATCTTTTAAGCAAAGTTTAAACACAGAGGAGCAGGGCTTTGAGGATGAGAGAGGAACGGCTGTAATAGACTCTCAGACTGGAGATGAAAGAGGGAGGAACAGAGAGAGAGAGAGAGAAAGAGAGAGGGAGAGAGGGAGGGGGGGCAGGTACCGCACACTCCGATTCGCATCACAGACCAAGAGTTGAGTGATACTGAGAGCATAAAATACGATCCTTATTGATTGATTGATTGATAAAGTCCCCTTAAAGAAACGTAATAAGATAAAAATTAAATAAATAAAACTGATTTAAAATAACATTGGCCCATATTTGATAATAATTTAATAATTTATTTACTTTTTTTTAATCAAGTCCTAAGAGCCAATGAATACGCTGGCTGCCAAAATAAAATAAAAATAAAACTCACTTCAATTAATCGTTCCACAGTTGATTTTCTTTTCTTTTTTCTTCTACCTTCTTTTTGTTGTTGTTGTTGTTGATCAAGTCTACAAAAATCGCTATGATAAACTGAAATAAAACTGGCTTCAAATAATCTTTGCACTGTCGATAATGGTGATCAATAATGATGCATTCAGTTTCTAGAAGAACAATGCACACAAACACAAACATAAATCAGCATAAATCAGCGAAGAATAGCCTGCATGTATGGAGAGTTTTATTCCTATATTTTATGTTTTATATTTATATTTTATTCTATTTTATGGAGAGTTTTATTCCTTTACAGAATAACCATGACGTAACCACGTGTCTCATGAACTCCAAGATGTGATACTTAATTTTGGACTCGAAGGAACTGCGTCATCAGGTGATTGACCTGGTCAGACGTGGACTATAGGAAGCGCACGTTCACCATTCATGAGCTACGAGTCCCCCCTCCCCCCGCCTCCCCCCCTTCATAATTTGGTCCTTCTGTTCATGAGGCTCATGGATGCTTTTACACCTTGCAGATCTCTGTATCTAATTCCATGAAGTCCTAAAGAGGGACATGGATGATAATAAATGATCTTTATGAGTTTGGAGAGAACTTTTATATCCCCCATCTCACCAGCGGGGTTTTCCCTCAGAATGTACTGAACTGTTAAATTGGCAAACTGTAACGTTCCTGCTTTTTCCCTGGTTGGGTTTGGTTTTGCAGCCCGAGGATTGCTTCACTTGCATTTAAAGCTCATTTGACTGCATGTTGTGGCTTCACAGCAACAGTTTATGAACGCAAATGTCCCACTTGGAATGAAATACAGGTTTTATTACATAATAATGGTACATATTCCAAAAGGCTCTTCTCATAGGTCCAATTTACAGTTAATTTGGAGCTTCTCCATAGAGGAACTCCAGATCCTCATCCTCTCCCCACTAGAATGTGATACCCTGTAATTAGAACGAAGATCTCACATTGAAAGCCCGTATTTGTCATGCAACTGTTGCTTTAAGATGTTTTTGGTAAACCGATAATACTAAAGATAAAAAAAAATAAATAAAATGGGGGGGGGGGTGATCAGGTCTACCCATTGATCTACTGTCTGCAAAACATGCAGACAAAACATGCACTTTATTTTAATTTGACATATGATACTAAGATGATGCTAATAACATTTGGAAACGAATGGATCTGGAGACAAAGCGGCCACAATTAATCAGTCTGAATTACCGTAAGCAGTTCAGAGCTCTTACAAGGCTGTGCTGACTCTCACACAGGCCTGAGGAAAACTGAGAGCTGGCCAGCGTGCCGACATTCCACATTCCTCCTGAGGTGTAAAAGGAATAGCTACCCGTATCCCCCAGCTTTAAAACTGTTGACATATTTAACACCCCTCCTCTTCCAATGATTCATATCCCGCCTCTTACAGGACGGCGACGTTCTCCTCATACACACACAGCGACACTACAGCAATCTCCATTTCTTTTCAAAGACGGGCAGTGTTTTGCATTATTGTGTGGTTTTTACACTGAAGCACCCGATACTTTTTTGGGGAAGGAGTTGAATGCAAACTGGACATAACTCAGAACTTTGAGTAAATGCTATCAAATACTTGTACTGAGCAGCTCGGGACTTGGCAAAAAATAACCAAGAGAGTTGGAAGTGTTTACACTGGAGTCCTGTAGTTGTTTCAGAGATAAATGATGTTTCCAGACAAAGCAGCACGATGCACACATACGCACATGATTCACTCCACATCAAAAATAGTTTTTGGTTAACAATAAGCAGCTGCATCTATACATTGAAACTGTTGTTTTTTTGTTTTTTTCTTGTCTTTTTCTTCTTTCACAGTACTGACGTTATCTAAGCACATACACAGCATATAGTGAGTATTTGTCCAGAAACCTTTATTACATGTCTCAGTGGGAACAATTCAAACAGCATGATGGAAGATTGACTTTACATCGCTGCTCCTGCTTCCTGTGGGATTGTATTATCTCCTTCAGCTGTCAAATGCTCTGCTAGTGTTGTATCTCAGGCTCTTCTTGGAGTTTACTTTCGTTGCAGGAGTTTACTGGCACTCTGAAGCTGTAGTTAAACCCTGCTCATCGAGGCCATTGTAAAGAGCGACGAGCCGCTTCCCAATTTATTAATTGCCTTTAAAGTCGCTGGTATCCATCTGCTGTCTGAGGTTTAATCAGCGGGTTGTTTAAAAGTTCTGGGCTCTGGCTCTCGTGAAGCCGAAAGACAGCTGAACAAGAATAGAAATGCCATACGGCGCTATAGAATACATTACTGTCAACAGTCTACACGAACTCACCCACACGCAGCTCTAGTCTTGTCATTTATTTTAAATTGCACAGCTTCCTCTACGCTTTTAAGGTACCATTTTTCTTTCTTGTAAAAATAAATGTGTTTTAGAGCTCTGAAATTTGGCTATTTGAAAACAAAAAACAAATAAACAAACAAAAACAACTGCAGTTGCTCGTTTCAGGTCCTTCGACAATGTTTCTGTTTTTCTTGTGTTGGGGTCATAGATCGTTTTTAGGTGGATCGAAAGTGATGCAAACCACATCACACGTCCAAGAAATGAATGAATAAATAAGTTAATAAATAAACAAATGCATTCAAAAAGTGGAAATTGTCATTTTTTTTACTTGTATTTGTTTTAAACACACAATTTACAAGGTGATTATTTCCCTCTCATTATCAAATCATTTCTATTTATTATGTGTCTATGAATCCAAATGTTTTTTTAATTTCTTTTTAATTAGTTCAGTTTCATCTGTGATGAATGATTTTCTTTCCTTCCTTCTTACATCTGAATCTGCTCAGGTGCTTCCCAGGGATTGTAGCTCCAGTAGTTTTAGCGTTTTGGTCTTATTGTGATGTTTTAACCATCTTTACCTCTTCAAAAACCAGACAACCTAAATTCATTTCAGCTCTACAGCCTATTCACGTTTTAGACAAATTTTGAAATCTTTAACCATTCATTGTGCCAAAGGGGGGAAAAAACAATCCCTATTTAACTGTTTCCTCCAAAACACAATGAAATACAACCAAAAGTCATTTACATTGCAGGAAATAAAACACAACATCTCCATTGTCCCAGAATGACACTATAAAAATATTGCCCTTAAGTTATAAAAGTCTGAAATTATAATAGAGCAAAAACACATGAAAAAGATTTTTTTCAATAAAAAGGCTGAAATTGCACTTAAATGGGAAGATGTGATTGATGTGCAAAGTAGTAATAAAAGAAGAGAAAACCTGCAAAAGTCAAAGCAGCTGACAGCATTTAATAAAAAGGAGAGTTTATCATTAGAGACTGAATATGTAGATCCAGAGTTTTCCAGGAGATAAGAGCAGCTAACTTACATATGAGTGAATTAAGGTGAAGATCCAAACATCTGCAGATATAAGCGAGACATTAATTTAACCAGTGACGTCAAGCAATGTGACAAGGACGAAACGTTTTCTGACCCGTACTCGCTTTGTATCGACTCAACATTTATCCCCTCAGTGTATCTGAATAGTGAAAGAAAAACTGACTTGTTTGAACTTGCTCACAATGTCTCTATGAAGGACTTCCAAAAAGATTTAAAAAAGGCAAAAAGTGAGTGGCTGAAAATACTGGATTCAGCCTCAAGTGGTGACATAAGGACAGTTAGCAGAGTTGTTCTGAAAGTTTTTTTTTTTTACAAAAAAATAGAAGAGACAAAGTGTTCTTGTAAATGAGCTGGATGTATATATTTAAAACATGCTAAAAAATGTTTTTATGGCTTTAAAAAGTAAAATTCTTTGGTTTTAATCGGAACATTTTTCTTTGTACAGAAACTAGCATCAATCACGTCCTGTCAAGGAAGTGGTCGCGCCTGCAAATGGAAAATGGAAAAACTGTCCAAATACTTCTGAACCTAAAATAACTGTTGAATCAAATTCATTAGTACAATAAATGTCAACTATTTCTTCCATATTTTATATTTCCACGAACTGTTACTCAACAGACGCATCTCAAGCTGTGCTTTCGTCTTTCCTGTCAATCATCCCTCAGTTCATTTAAAAGTCCACTCTGACGTTCAGCCAAGAGTCAGTTGACAGCCATCAAAGGAACAGACATTTTTTCAATTTCTTTTTATCCCATTTCTTATTAAATGGGTTGGAAAAATGTAATACCCCCTTACTGCACAAACCTTTATGTGGGCTGGACCAGAGGTAGAAAAGACCTGTGTACAAAAATACTAAAAGGAAAAAGGAAAAGCACTGGTCAGAAAACTATGCTGTAAACCCGCTGTGAGTCGTCTGTGAGCGTGCACGATTCAGAGATACCTGCCTCGTATGTTATCCCACCTACTGGAATGAGCTCGCGTGATGCTTTTCACAACCTGCTGTGATGCAAACATGATCATATTGTCTTGTTTGCATCTTTGCTTTAGAAAGTCAACACTGCTTAAAATGCTGCATTTTTACACTCAGAGGAATTAATTCTATTATTGTTTATTTTATTTCAATTTGTCTTATTCACTTTACCTTTCTCAGTATTCTTATTCCACTTGTTTGTGTGTTTTTTAAAGTTTAGCATCCTATAATCAATAATTTTGGACTTTTCCATGAATAATATCTGTTTATTGCACATTTAATAATACTGCCTGCTTTTGATAAAGTTCACAACTCAGAGTTGTTGTTTTTTTTCTTGAGAATTTATGACTTATGCTTCACAGACAAAGACATACCGGTAACACATTATACATCACAGAATAGCATTAAATGATGATCAAATCCTACGTAGCAGCAGTTATGAGTTGAAACACAAAATGATAAAACTAATAAAAGTACAACAAAATGATCTGGAGAAATATAAGCGAAGTCAAAAGAAGAAAAATGGAGCAAAAACAAAAGATCAATCACAAACACTGATGAAAACATTTCTGAATATCTTTATAATGGTGTTTACAATTAGAAGGCAACAGAAGAAAATACTTTTAGTGCTCGAGGTCACTGCCGATCGCATAAGCCGTTAATGTAATGTGAAGGCTGAGTTTGTCGCTGGAGACCCTCCAAGGCTTGAATACAGAAGAGAAGAAGAGTTGAAGCTCGTGGTAATGTTCCTGTGTGAGACTTCTACAAACAATGCAAACACAGAGAAGCCGTGCACGTGCACCTGCACGCAGACGGGTGAGCGCTAAAGTAGTTGTAGCCATCTGCAGTGGTTGTGATTTGATGGCACCATGAAACGGAAACCAACGAAGAGCAAACCTTATTACGTGTGTTATTATCTTAACTTACCTGTTTTCTCCATAAATGCCAGTATGATCCAGTACATCACTGATCAACTCACCAGTTGCAGGTGGTGCTGGACCTCGTCTCATATCCATTATACTTCTGGTTGAGCTTTTCTTTTGTGACCCAAACTTACTTGATTCTTCTGTTTGCAACTTTTTTTTCTGCATTTGTTCTTTTTTTTTAATGATATTTTTTTAAAATATTATTTATTTTTATGGAGTACCCTTATATCAGTCTCAACAAAAAGCACCAAATACTTTCAAAACAAACAGCAAAAATACCTGAGATGACAGAGAATGAAAATAATGATTTGATAATACTATGTATATCATCGTGGCCTTCATCATTGTGGCCCTGTGATGGACTGGCGACCTGTCCCGGGTGGACCCCTGCCTTTCGCCCACAGTGAGCTGGGATGGGCTCCAGCAGACCCCCATGACCCTGAACAGGAAATAGCGGGTATAGATGATGGATGGATGGATGGATGCATATCATCATAAATGAACCTCTCTCATAGAACAAGCTTCATCAGAGGAACGTTTTAAGCCTCATCTTGCTTCCTGAGCACCAACTGGGACCTGGTTCACCCAGAGAGGAGTCTTACAACTGAACTCTGCCTCCAGTTCTACTTTTCTCTAAGAACTTTAGAGACAAGGAGGAGATTGGATGTACTACAGATCTATAATTACCAACCCTGGATCAGCCTGCTAGTTTAAGTCGAGGTTTAATTACAGCAACCTAAAAATCCTGAAGCAGGAGACCTGTTGATACAGTTAGACTTGATTACATTCAAGATGGGAGTATTGATTGAGGTAAAAACCTCCTTGAGGAGTCTGGTAGGTATTTGGTCTGAGAGACATCTTGATGGTTTTCCCCTTTTCAACGACATTGACAAGTCCCTCTGTTTTATATTCAGTAAAGCTGAATTTCTTCTTTAATTTTTCTTTCATTCTCAAGTTTTTTTAGTTGAAATACAAGAAGTTTTCATATCTATATCTATCTATCTATCTATC